>JAEAOA010001951.1:2300000-2607500 GCA_016746295.1 Potamilus streckersoni | reverse complement strand
ATACACACATGCACACACATACATACATACATACATACATACATACATACATACATACATACATACATACATACATACATACATACATACATACATACATAGACAGACGAAAGAACTTCATTATCTTACACCTGATTAAGTATCTGGCTGTTAACCATCAGGAGATTGTAAGTCAAAATATTAAAAACAGGTACATGTACATATACATTTTTTATGACCAGGTCTCTTGTATAATGCTTTTAATGTACATATTTTATTATCCATTTATTCTCATATCTATCATGGTTTTGTTCGTGCTCTGATGGATAATCAAAATTCTACTGTATATATATATAATTTTGGGACACAGTCCTTTCAGTAGTTTTTTGTATTTTATGATTCTAAACATCCACAATTGAAAATAAACAAACTTTTTAAGAGGAAATAAATTTTTTTATTGGTTAAAGTAATGTACAGTGTGACCCAGATATAACACAGTAGTTGCAGTCCATAGAACCCAACTGTGTTTTAGACTGAACCATGCTATAACCAACCAAGTCAGTTAGCTGAAGAAAATGATACCTAAACTACGGTGGCAGGGAAAGGGAGGGTAATTCAAATATGTGCTTTTAGTTAAATGAAGACAAACTAGTATGAAAAACTTGTATATTGACATTTGTTTGGTGCAAGCCATAATCTTAAGTACTGTACTGTAGATAATAAATCTATGCATTTGAGTATAGATCAGATGTTATAATTTTCAAGTTTGTACTCACATCCCATTACAAAACACATAACATGTAGTTATTTAAAATAGTAGTTCTCATTTTGATCTGTATCCAACTGTCAATTAACAATTCACTACATTTGCAAGTAGAACAGTACTAGCTGTTTACATGCTACAGGTACATGTACTTAAATTGGCCTAGATTTTGACCAGCTGGAGACAAATTCATCTTGCCAAGGCTACCCAGGGGATGAAGCTACTGATAGAGAAATTAAAATTTGAACAAATTAAAAAGTTTAAGTAACATTTTTTTGGTAAGACACCCCGTCTTTAATTAACATGACTGCAATATATCTCTGGTTTGAAAAGATTGGAAATTTTTAATTTGCTTTTTTATGCTACCATAGGTAGTGACTGTAAGTATGATTTTTTACTGCAAAAATGAAACTTGCATGGGAAAATAAAAGTGTTCCAGTCACTTTGGAAAATGAAACAACCAGATTCTATTGCTTGTACAGTTTGGTGCTGACATCCTTTGATGACATGTTATTTGTTTTTATTGAAGATTGTAGTTGGCTTTCTTTGAAGAAGGCTGCATGTATTACTGTTAATGAAGTTAACACTAAAGGACAGCTTTGGATGACTAAACAGATGTCTGTTTCCTAATGCGGCAGCAATATCAGATAATTGTTGACCATTATATTATTTTCCTGAATATATCCTATGGGTTATACCAAATTTTACAACCCCTGCATGGGTGTGTGGATTATATAAGGGTGCATGCTATATCAAATTTTTTTACACCTAATAATATTTCAATATATTGTTTGAAAAACATAACTACATAACATGTCAAGCTTCTAAATTTCCCTGGTGACAAATTCACGAAAATCATCAGTCTCCCAATTCTCTGGTAGACGTTGGCCGACAGTAATTTGTGTTCTGATTTACAATTGGTTCCTCTTCATAAATTTATATACCCAAATCACTCCATCTTTAAAATCATCATTGTGCTTCTAAGCTGCCATTTGTTTGGCCTTCGTTTTGATGGCAACTGTCGAGAATGGTTGGTTTTCGAGAATGGTTGGTTTTCCGCTGGGCCACGATCCACTGCTTCAGGCCATCTTCAAGGTAAAGCCATTTTGCTTTAGGTCTGCAAGGAGCACATTTTCATGGATTCATCTTCTCCAATGCTCCTTTTTTTTTCCTCCAACCTTGAATTGCACTCTCATCAATATCAAATTTTCTGCCTGTGGCTCTCAGCATATGCAATGGCAGTTAGCTTGAAGTTAGATATGTAAGAATTTTCTTTTGGCCTATTTTAAAATTAACAGAAAGAAATTATTTAAACTCAAATCTACACTTCACAAGACTACAATATTACTTAGAAATGTCCGCATTTATGTAGTCTGTAGTTGAGGCACAACTTTTATAGACAGCCTACGTGCACAAGCACTGTGTACGGAGCCTGAATACCGGTAGTTAATTGACATCATGTGAGCTTAATTCGAAATTGGCATTCAGCCTCAGGACCTCACACCATTGCAGTACCGGGGGCTGACTGTTTTGATAGTGTAAATACAAATTTCCATGTTGGGTGGGTGAGTGAAAATGTAGTAGTTGTAGTATTGTTCATCATCCACTTGTGAGCATTATCGAATTTGGTCCTTCTGAAAACAGTAATGGTAGACAATATGAACATACACAAAAAGTTCATCAATCTATGGTTGTGGGTTATACAAAGGTTCGGTTTATGCCAACAATTTTTTACACAAAACCCAATTACTATATGAGGGTGCGGATTATCAGCGTCTGCGGGATATATGCAGGAAAATACAGTAATGGAGACTCATTTTTTTTTCCATTTGCTTTAATATTTATATCAAACTATAGGTGATCAGTTTTCTTTTAAGTTTTTAGGAAAACTATTATTCTCTGTAGATTTTTTAAAAAAAGAAAAGAAATTAGCCATCATTTGATCAATTGTAGCAGTTTTAATGCCTTCAGATGTTTGTTGGTTGTAGCTAATCCTGGTTGCATATATAAACCAACATATAGATCTCCGTATTTGTTTCTTTGTATGTTTTGGGAGATAACATTTCTGGTGGTGGAGTGAAGCTGCCTTCCATGCATGCATTAGACATTTTTTAAAAAAGGCTTACAGATAATGAATAAATAGGTGTTCTGTTCTGATAGGTATTACTACAGAAAAGTGTTCAGAAGGATTTAATTCTATAGGTGAAAAGAAGATGAATTTTACTTACCATCCACATACAGAGGTCAGTCAAAATAAATATCCTAATTACTAGGAGCACCCAATAATCCAGTTGATCTTCACTACCAAAAGTGTTTTTAAAAATGCTGAGATTTCACAGCATACAGTACTCAGGCCAGATGTCGGCTTATAGTGGATTATGATATAACAATGCACTGTTAAGATGGTTTGTCAATATGAATAAAGAATTTGTTCATCTAACAGTCTATAACTTCCAGTGCATTTTATATCAGGTTTGTGGCTTTCTTACATGATGCCTCTCAATTTTGTCACTCTTTACCCAAGTTATATATAAAAGCTTAAACAGTCTATAATGGGGGGGATTTCCCCAGATAGTATATTTTGTCACCAATAAGGAATATAAATTGCAATTTGTGACATTGGCGAAGCCCAGCATGATCCCAAATTAAACTTTTTACACATTATTTTTCGTACTTTTAAGAAGAAAAATCTTTTTCTATTTGGGTACAAAAAAATACATGCATATGAAATTGCTGGAGCCATGCCATGATTGTCTTATATTAGAATTCAGACATGATCTCCTCCCCAGAAATGATAATAAACTTTTCATACATTACTTTTCATACTTTTAAGAAAGATATAATTTTTTATGTATGATAAACGTACATGTGTATGAAATTTCAGGAGCCTCGCCACAACTGTTTTGTATCCAAATTCATGTTATATCCGAGCTTGCTATATATAAAAGGGTCACACTGTATGAAGATAATTGCTCATTTTTTGCCAAAGGTACATATGTAGGTGGTAAGTTCCATAGAAATCTCGTTAACTAAAATGAGCCCTGGGTATGAAAAAAAAAATGAATTTGAGGATCTACACATTTGACCTTTTGCAAGGACTAAATATGAGCTGTTTTTACCTGGGAGTATGCTAGATTCTTTGAATGGTGACTTGTTGACTAAGGTCATTACAATACTTTGTCACAAAAATGTACCACAAATTGTTTTACTAACCAGTGGATGGTTCTTGGGCATTTAAATCTGAGTTTAAATGTTTAAGTATGTATTAACAATTAATGGCAAATACATTACATTGGCAACTTTTTAAAATTCTTATTTTGGCAGTGATATCTGAGTTAAAGTATGCATTAATCAACTGATGGCAAATACATTACATTGGCAACTTTAAAAAAAAAAATTCTTTGTCGGTGATCTCTAAGTTTAAGTATGTATTAACCATTTTAGGACAAATATGTTTTGTTGACAACTTTATTAAGTTCTTCTCTTGCAGTGATTTCTTATTTAAAGTATGCATTAAGCATCATTCAGATAGACACTCTTGTGTGATTGAGTGTGTGTGTTCATGATGATGTTCTATAAAACTGATTGTTGCCGAAGATATAGCTCATCTTTTCCCAATCATATTCTGACATGTATATTATGGTCAGGTTTTAAATTATATGCATAGGCAAAGAATTTGCAATTTGTGCCCCTCTTTCATCTAAATCACTTGAGTGTTATAGTTTGATGGTTTACATGACTTTCATGCTGACGTTACTCCTTGGTTTTTTTTTCAGTCCTTGCTTTACATTGCTGTATGTAGTATTCTGTCAAAAACACAGACATAAATATTGTACATGATCAACAATTTGTGACATTTTTGGTTGAAGGTTTTTCATCTGCATATATTATCATAATCCATTAATAGATTCTCATCATTCCTGGCTTGAATCATTAGGAAGCCAACATTCATCTTAAAAATGCTAGCTAACCCAGTTTACTTTCAGGTCAAGTTCACAGTCACAGGTACCATGTATGTCAGCATGCAAGTCAACTTCAGATTGCACTCTCAGATCTGACATTGCAGTATGAACTGGCTCATCTAAGTCTATGCAGTTTGTTAGGCATAAGCAGTGAATCAAACAACATAGACCATGACCTACCAGTGCATTCATTATGTGACTGCAGATCAGTCTTTTGTTGCTTGTAGTTGGACAAAACTTACAAGTGATTATAGTAGACAGTTTTGATCAAAATTTTATCATTTGCTAATACATGCATTTCCTAAACCCATTGATATTCTTTTATAACTTGGCATGAATCATAATAAAGCTAAGACAAGTCAATCTGTAACATACTCTCCCAGCATTTTGATCATAAAGTCAGTCATATGATTTTTATCAATGCTTTTTTTACCATATACTCATGATACAAGTTCTGGCCTTTTATTTTTGTAAGTTGATTTACTGGGTGGGTGGGATTATGGGGTGAGTATGAGTTGAAACGTTGACAAGATTCTTGCTCAGTGCAAATGCATCAGAGTGGTGCAAGAGTCTTTTTGAACAAAATGTGCATCAGATGCTTGGTTGTGTCATTTCTTTCCCTGCCAATTTAAAAAGAAACAAAACAGACTGCTCAATTTCAGAAATTGCATGTAATATAGTGAATTGGCATGCATGATGCTCAATTTAAACAGGAGTCCAAAGGTTCATTCATTTTTCTTGATACATATGTGACATCCAGTACTAACAGTGCAATTCTTGTTTTTAAAAGAAAAAGTTAAATATATTGTAGGTAAACAGTCATCTTATCTGCATGGTTGTATACATAAATGCTTGTTAAGTGTGTGATGTGTATGTACTTGAGAAGTTTATATTGAAAACAGAACTGTTTAGTATAGGTGATATTTGTTTTATCAGTATACTCCACAGATGTAATGTATATTTATATTGATCTTGTCAGCAAGAGAAGTTAGAGGGTAGGGGTGGAGAATTTGTCAATGGGTTCTTGTTAAGTTTTGTAATACAGTTTCAGCAATTTACTCATAAAATATTTGGCTTAATTGATCATAATTTTCCAGGTTTCATTCCAGCCATCAGAGACAAATCCATTTTACCTGATATCCTGTCCTAAATTAGCTGACATGGCTGAATTTGCTCAGGCATGAAGCTGTGTAGTGCAGTGACATTGGATTCTTGCATATTTTGGCAGCAATGATGGATTATCTTCAGGTTGTTGTTTTTTTAATCTTTTTAATTCCAGAACTGATAGTCCTTTTTCAAAATGACTGCAGTCACTGCATGTTTCATAATTATTTTTTTTTGTTAGACAATAAAGAGAAAATGTTAAACAGGATTACATAATTCACACGGTAATGCAATGCAGCTAGGATTTAAAGCCAAGAAACCTGACTAACATATGTACTAACTTGTAAGACTAGTCCATCTGCAAGCTGTTGTTGTTGTGGGGCTTATAGCCATTTTTCAGCACATGATAGGCTATACATGGCAGCCAGTATTAATAGTGGAGGAAGAAACCAGAAAATCGTGAAAAGAACCCAAGAGAAGCTACTGGCAAGCTTTCTCACATATCCACATTTGCCAAATCTTAGACTCAACCCACGCAGACAGAGATCTGCAAGCTGTACAGACCCAGATCTGTAACAACAGATCTGGGTCTGTGCAGTTTGTTAGGAGTAATCAGTAGAACAAACAGCATAGATCCTAATCTGCAGGTCATTATGCTACAGAAGATCAGAATCATTGTTGTTTGCATTTTTACTTGACTTACAAGTGATTACATATGGTAACTAATATGTCTGATTTTTAGTCCTTTGTAGCATTTGCACAAATGGAGCATGTAAACTATCATATATAATCATTTATAAGTTTGAGTTCAACTGCAAACTAGAGACCCAGATCTGCCATCACATAATGCACCAGTAAATCTCTGTTTTTGCAATTGAACAAACAATGTCAGTGTAGACCCAGATTTGTCAGTGCATTGTGTGATAGCAGATCTGGGTCTGTACAGTTTACAGTTTGACATGAATAATATATATGGTATTTTATCTGACATAAGAGATTTAGTTTTATCTGATATTCATAGAGTCAAAATCTTCTATGTGGTCTGTTACCAGAAAGAAGAAACTCATTCAAGACAGAAGATATACAATGTACATGATATATATTCAATGAACTTTATTTCTGCCAAGATAATTAATTTTTTTTTAAAGTAATGTTATTTTATCAAAAAAATTATAAATGATTTTATATTGGGCTGGTAAAAAATGAGTGTTAAAATTTTTGAGGTATTATGTTACTTGCAAAGATTTCCATTCACTAAATTACATTCAACAGAAACTTTTAAAGGTATTTTTGTACTTTGTTTTTAAGAATTATTGACAAGCATTCTTTGTGTAGTCTTTGCTTCCTTGGTTTGGCAGATTTCATTGTAAAGATTTAAGTCTATTGATGTGTGTCATATCTATGTATTTAATAAGAGGTACCATTTTTGCCAGCCAAACAAACACAAAATTGTCTAGAGAGTACACTATTTATTATGTGTAAGTCACTTATGTATGTAAAAGCTAACAACATGCAAAATACTAATGAGTCATGACTTCTATATGATGCTTCTCTTTACTCTTAGATGTATTTGTTAATTTTTAATAAAATGGTTAAATTAAATATTGACAGTTTAAACTGTTTATATTTATGGATTGCATAAGACATTTGAAACAAATTATGTACAGAAGAGTCATGATGGATTCATGATGGGATATGAGCCATGGTGTCATTTTTTTATTTCTAACATGCTGTTTAATTTTGTAAAACTTTGTAGAAATGTCGATAATTTTGAAATTAATAAGACTTGGCAGCGAGTCCATGTTTTGAGGATTTTCCTGTAAAGTATTAACTCGCACCTAGTGCCTCGCAAGTCCAGTTGTTTACATATTAAAATGTTGATTCTTTCTTATATATCATGGCATTGTCATTTGTATGAAATAATAATATATTTTATAAAATTCAGATAAAGTTCTTGTTCTTATTTCCTGCTTATAAGAATATAAACCATGACTTTTTCAGGAATTGAATGCATGACTTCAGTGTGACACATGTTCCTGTACATGTACAGTATCTTTACATACATTTTACTTGCACTCACAATCTGATGTTTATGAGACATGTTTCTTCTCCAAACATGTCTTTATACAACTAACTTATATATATATATATATATATATATATATATATATATATATATATATATATATATATATATATATTTATATATATATATATGTGTGTGTGTATAAACAGCTGTGAAGCAACTGTGTACATGAGCGAAATTTAGAGAGACAAACATTAATGTGTACTAGATCAAATCAGTTGAAACAACACATAAAAATATGTACACAAATTATTCAGGTATGTGATACAATAGGCTTTTGCAATTAAATGTGGGTTTGCCAAAAGTTGACATAAATGTCCAAATTAAAAAATTTGCTGTTGTATGAAATCCGTAAGATAATGTGTTGCTGACCTTTTCTCTCCTTTTGAAGTAGCATTGTTTATATCTGTACACAACTCCAGGAAAGGCCTAATTTTATTAATCATTCATTTTTTGTATGGTCACCTTGATATAAAAAAGATCACAATTATAGATCATAAACACTATATGTCTTCAGCTATTAAAGAAAATATCCTTGATGAAAGAACAACTTTTATACATGTACATGTAGGGTTTTGCTGCTTTATAGAAATGCAATTGCTGCTGAAGTTGCACACCACATGTTTATTAACTTCCAATCAAGTTTTATTTGTAGTACATACCACTAAAATTGAAAGAAGAAAATATGACAAAATATATAAAGTTATAATTTTTCTGAAAGCTTTAATCATTATTATTAACATGTAATAAGCATGATTATTCCAACTTGAATAATTATTTATAGTTAGATGTAGATATACCAATAAAAAATAGGCACTAGTCAGCTTTATAAAAGCAGTCAGAATTAAATAATAATGAGATACAAATATGTGTTGAAAAATATTTTCTTTCAACAGGAAATCAGTAATATGTACATACATATATACACATAACATACATACAAACAAACAAACATGCATGCATACATACATATCATGCTACCTTAAACCCTTGTATTTTCTGACATGCCTAGAAGTTCAACCCAGATGATGATCACATTTTATTTCAAAATGTCATCAAATTGTTTATTTGTTTGTCCATGAAACAGTCAAACAGTTACCTTAACAGTATAAAATTTTGAAGGTCACTGTTTAGCTTAACAGTTTATCTATTTATCTGACAATTTTTAAAAAAAAAGGTGTTGCAGACTAAATCTAATTCAGATGTGAATTTGTCAAATTTATAAATTGCTTCTTTGTTACAAAATCAATAGAAGAGTCATGGACCAAACTTGCTACAGCTCAACTTCCCCAAGGCTACATGGCTCACAGTCAGCTGGTTAAATGGGGAGGGTAGAGAAGGCCCATTAATTCTTTGTGAAAAATAGTACTGTAACTTTCAAAAATCTGCATCTCAACAAGGATGTTTGTTATTTTTTTTTTTAAATTATTTGGTAAGCATATATACTCTCAAATGAAAACATAGTAAATATTACTTTTACTACTTGAGAGAGTACTACTTGACATAATGATGAAAACTGGGACCCTTACCCAGTTTTTGCAGACAAGAGAGTTGCTGTACATGTTGTTGCAGTATCTTAATGGATTTATGACATCAATGAAAGCTGAATATCTCAGAGATACACCCCATTTTAAGCCCCTCAGCAGTAAGTTTCTTCCAGCTACCTGATAGAGAATAACATTGATGTGTTTGTGAAATGACACTGACTTGCTAGTTATGTGATTGAGTTTGTACAGATTATTAAAGCAACATACGGGTATGTGCTAAATTCCTGAACCACGAGATTTTAGATACATTAATTTCTTGGGCCATACACTCCTAAAAACATTAGTGACATGTCACATTTTGGTAAAAAATCACATGGACACCGATAGCCCATCAAGGTCAATCAAAAGAGAACAGCGATGAAGTTATAGTAGTAGAAGGTAATGAAGATTCTGCACCAGAGACCTCTCTCCCCAGCCAAACAAATAGAAATTCCCTCTCTGGAGACCCCCACAGACCTGATAGTCAGTAATAGAACACTTTCTCATCTGGATGAGGTAGTGGCTAATAACAAAACATTTATTTTACATTCCAGGACTTGTGTTATTGATTGGGATTACAATAGATAGACCCATAGATCTGGTTTTGTCAAAGACAGCTATTTTTAAAGTTATTGTAAAAAAATTTTTGTCAGATTATAAAGTTCACACAAAATTTCATACCCTATCACCACTATACTTTCTATAATTTGTTTCATGTCTGCTAACTATCTTTGGAAGAATATATGTTAGCATGCAGTCAGTAAATATGACATTCACATATTAAATTGTTCATATCATATTTTACTCCTTGCAAATAAGATTGTGTCTGATCAAGTAATTTTATAAGTGATACTTACTGTTTTGCAGGTATTTTATTGGTCTCAAGTTGATTGAGGCCCAACCTTTTTCAAAACTGTTGTAAAGAGAAACACCAACACCAGATAGTATTAACAAAAACAGATTTAATAATGCTCCACTTGAAATTATACCAGAGCTAGTCATTAGCAGTGGTAAATACGATGTTACTCAAAAGTATTTTCCTATAATATTTGTAACATTGTTTTGCACACCAAAGTTTTTTTAATGATAGCATCTGTAATATTGCATTAGAACCCTAAGATCCTGTTTTGAAATTTCATCTAAAATATGATTGAAATCGATGATCTGGGTTTTTTTATTATAAATATTTACTTACAATTTTTTTACACAATGACAAAGGTTCTGGTACCAACACTTGAATTAAGAAAGTCACGAAACTCATTGTTAGGATAGTCCATAAAACTCCTGTACTTGTCATAAAAATCTGACGACGTATCGTTATATCGTTTATCTGTCAATACCTCATTTTTATTTAGCCATCTGTAGGAATCAAACGTGTCTCCTACTTCACGTTCATACAAATCTGTTTTATTTACCAAATTACTATATTCTCTTTATGTTTCATCAACAAACCCAAATACCCAGCTTATATGATTCAACGTAAAATTTTTCAGAACAAGATGTCTGGTAATTGAGTATGTGACTACAAATTTATTAACATTAGTTTTCGGAGTCTGTCTCGTTAAATTATGAGAAGATCGATCACATTAGCTACTTTTACCATTAATCTTACATATAGCGGTGTAAATATATTTTCAACTTAAGTGTAATAATTTTGCAATGACAATTGTCTAGAGCGTTTGAGAAATGGAAGTGGAATGACATCTTCACTTATGTAATAATAAGAATCAAATTTTTCTTCCAGCTTTGGGGGCCCAGAGTGGCCGAGTGGTCTAAAGCGCTGTCCGTTACGGATCACTGCCATCTCACCTCTGTCTGCGTGGGTTCCAGTCTAGGATTCGGCGAATGTGGATATGTGAGAAAGCTTGCCAGTAGCTTCTCGTGGGTCGGTGGTTCTTTCCGGTGATTTCCCGGTTTCTTCCTCCACCATTAATACTGGCCGCCATGAATAGCCTATCGTGTGCTGAAAAATGGCGTTAAGCAAAACAACAACAACAACAACTTCCAGCTTTGTTTCAACTTTTAAAACATAAAGACTTCTCGCTCAGTATCATTAAAATTATAAATTTTCTTGTTAAAATTTTTTATTATCTCCAGAGATTTGTTACCAATAATTGGATCAAATTCTGTTTGTTTTTTTTTTACATATCATTGGTAAAATTGTATTCAAGTACACTTCAATAATTAAATCTGTATCCGCTGTCATACTAGTGATTTTAACCAGGGTTTCCTTGTCATGGTAGTTCATATCGAGATACTTTTTTTAAAAATTCATTTTGAAAAACTATCATATAACGTTTTGTTTCTTTTTATTATTTTTTTTAGATTTTGCTAATTCATCAAGACTATTAAATCATCATTAGTAAAATTAAGTTGTGACAATCTTATGTGATTATTGTTTACTCGTCTTTCCTCCTGCACTCATCCACCATTAAATTTTGCTTTTAACATGTCTGATTGTATTATCAAATTTATATTTTCATTGTCAAGCTTGAGCAATATTTTTTAAAACAGGATTTCAACTTGTTTTTGTTCTTCAAGTCAATCATAAGGATGACAGTATATGGTTATAATATCAAAGTTTTATATTGCTTTTATTAGTTGTGGTCCTTGCATATACATGACATGAACAAATTAATTTTGCTTTCTGATAATTTGCTTGGTGGGTCGTGTATAGAATTAAATATTAGTCTTACCATATTTTGATTTTATTTATTGCTTGTTCTTTAAGGCCAATGTTTGATGAAATAAATGAGCCTAGTTTTAAAATATTATAAAATTCTCTCACAGCAATTACAATTGGTAGTCCTGACATTTATTTTACATTAGATTAAATTGATCGAGTGTATATTGAAATGATGTCAATCCTGGAAATGGATCTTCAGCAGCTAGGACATAAATTTGAATATACAAGTACTTACCAATGGTATTTTCATATGGAATTGTAAAGTATTGTGTTGTTGAGATATATATGTTTGTTACACTGTATAACTTTATCCAGATGATGTTGTTTGATCATTCTAATTGTCAAATATAAACTCGACCAGCACGAGAGTAAATGAAATTGACAAATAGCTACTGCAACAGAACATTTGATTCTGATCTAAAACTCTGTTTTCTCCATTAGGTGGTCAATTCGTTCCTGTCTGAGAAAGCGTAATAAGGGTAATTTTCAGGTAGTTTGTTCATGCACTTACCTCAAACCCAGCTCGGTTATCAGTTATTTTATAAAGTGTTATAGCCTATATTATTTTTGGTTCGTTTTACACCGCTACAGGATATACTATCAATGTAAGTTTTATTTGTCAGATCATTAGTGTTAACTGGAACGTGTCGTCGTTATCTTGTTGGCTCTCATATTTATATTACCCAACATCAGTTTACCAGATAGTATTCAATATGGGGCAAGTGATTCTTTTAACTTGGCATAACTAGTACATCATCTGCTGATGGTGAATTTATTGGTAATCCAGTTAAGTTTAGTTATTGCTCATTAAAAGGTAACCTGTCATCGTATAACCACCCTTATTAACCTTGTTATCGACGGATTTTAATTGCTTATAGCTTACCGCTGGTGTACTATCAACTTATAGTGGTGGATATACGGTCTCCAACCAAATAATGATCTTACCGGATATGTTTATGTTACCTGTGACCATTCCACCACTTTTGTCAAGTTTGTTATTATCCACCTACTTCAACTGTAAATAACATTCAGTTTGGGTATGATTTAAGTTTGCTGATGGATATGCTGTCTCCAAATTTATATTAAAAAATATAGTCCAGACAAGACCTTTACCATCATGTTGATGCAACAGCAATGTGTACTGATACCTGATTTTGTAATAACGAGCAAGATAAGCCTGGCTGTGATAAGGTAATGTTAGATGAAAAACGTGATATGAATCCTGTAAACATGAGATAACGGTTTAATAGCACGTTTGTTGATAGAATGATAGGAACCAATTACAGACTTGGACTTGGTAGAGAATTATACGATGATCTTGCAGCTGAATTACACAAACCAAAAAAAAATCCACGACACCATGTAGCGAATACCACAGATGATGTCTGGGCAATATATTTAGTAGATGTCTAAAATCTTGCTCAATTCAATGATAGTAAAAAAATACTTGCTTAATGTTATTAGCATTTTTAGCAAATACGCGTTAACATATCCGTTTCAGATAAACAAATTATTGTTATCACAGTAAGAAAACCAAATAAAATTTGGACTGATCATGGAGCAGAATTTTTTTTAAAAAAAGTATGTTACGGGAAACGAGGGTAAAAGTGTTGTAGTCGAAAGATTTAATCGTACACTAAATGAGTTGATACATAAACATTTGACAGCCAAAACCACAAACAGATCGCTAACAAAGACAAAAACAAAAAAAATTATCAAAATGTAACAAAACTTACACAATTAAAAATCCAATACCAGCAAATGAAAACACGTACCGCAGACAAATTTAAAATTGGTGATAAGGTCAGGATTTCTCTGACAAAGAAAGTATTTAAGAAAGTATTTAACCCAAACTGGAATGAAGAAGTATTTGTCGTTGTTAATATACTTTTAACAATGCATGTAACGTATGTGCTAAAGGATCTAGCAGGGAAACCAGTATTTGGTGGTTTTTTACGAACAAGAACTAAAGAAAACTGAACAAGATGTTTTCGTTATCGAGCAGGTAATGAAAAAGCGTGGTAATAAAACCCTTGTCAAGTGGCTATAGCGATAAATTTAACAGTTTGATTCCAAGTAAACAAATTGTGAAATAATATTTTTGTAGATTTTTTTTTAAAAATTGCATAAGACTGACTTGCACCTTATCAAATATCGTCTACGATCGTCAGAAATCGTCAAAAGATTAAATATCTGGACAAATATGAGATAGAATTTTATATTTTTCTGTCGGTCTAGAATTTTGATATTTAAAAAGGTCTTATCAACCGCCAGAACGATTGATTTTCGTCTACTGTAAAATTAAATTTTAATATCGTTTTAGTGATGTGCTATTTTACATTATATCTGCCAGTTGTCGGTCTTCCATAATTTTTCTTATTCCTAGATGTTATCGCAGTAACATCGTCTTCGCTGACGTTGAAACACACCAAGGAGATGCACACAAAAAAATATAGGAATATATTGCGCTAAAATCGGGCTGGAAGTTTGAGAGGAATAGTGAAACTTTGTTTCACACAATGAATGTATTACGCGGTAGCTCGTATATTTCACCTACCACAGAAAATAAAAAGTAAAAAATGCAGTAAAAATGTAATAAAGACAACCCACTTTGATCGGAAGTGTTTCCGATAGGCCATTCTTTCAGCTATGTTTCCAGCAAAAAGAACACTCGGGTTACGTTGACAAGTATATTAGTCACGTATCAAAATTAAATTTCACTGGAATTGACATTTGCAGAAAATCCAATACCAAAATTCGCAAAGCAAAGTACTACGCAAAGCAAACATAATATCTCAGTTAAGATATTTGTTATTGACGAGCGTGAAAACGTTTATCAGAGGTATTTTTCAGTTTTTCTGAAATATATCTCACAATCGACAACAAACTTGCCGCTTTATAAGAATCATTATATTTGGATAAAAAATTTTAACGGACTGGTGTAAAGGACCAAATGTTTAGGTCGATCTTCTTTGTTAGAATTATAGTAGAACACACAAAGCTGCATACATGTACCATTAACGAGATTTATGGGGAAATGGCCACCTTGTTCAAGCAATAAAGTACAGATCAGTTCAGGCGAGGCCAGAAGTTATTAGTTTTTTAATTAAGAGCCGAGTTTATTTAAGCTTAATGAGCGGGGTAAAAGCTTTGTTCTGCGTAGAACTGATTTTGGTAGTCAGCAAAGTCGCTGACATTTGTTAATTGAAATAATGCAGTGTTTAATACTGGAAAGGCGGGAATTATTTTAAATCTGATTGGTCACGCTATGGAAGGAGGCGTAGTTTAAACTGAAAATCTTGAGTTTAAATATACTAGAGAAAATTTGAAACTAAAGTCTACCATTTTCTATAAGAGAGGAAAAGGCAAGATCTGAGACTCCAGGGAGTGTAAAGAGTAAATTTCTCGAAAATAATTAAGTGTCTTCCAAAGGATAGACGTTGTCAGGAGTTTTTGACAGACACAAAAGCAGAAAAAGAAACGAGGAGAAATAGTCTGAAAGAGTACAATATAAACAGTGTGGGAAGGAAAAACAGTGTGGGAGGAAAAAACAGTGGGGAAAGGAAAAGAACAGAGTAAAACGAAGGAAAGGGATAAGATGGAACGAAGTAAAAAGAATCTTGAATTGGTGGAACAAGAGAAAGTTGAACGGAAGACGTACGGAAACAACGGAACCGAAGTACAGTCTGAGAGGGCCTGTGGTTGTTTTAATGCCAAGCAGAGTTATTCGATTATATATTGGAATTTTAAAACCCCCAACTCAAACGCCGATAATTCTATTCACCTTGTTTCGCATTTAATGCATACTTCATAGTTATTTATTGTTTTACAACGTTACTTTAATGAGATCGCTTCCTTCATACATTAAAGATACTACTGATGTCATTAAAAGGTTGAACTCTATTCCGCAACTTTTTAGTAACTTTTCGCAGCTTTTCGTAACTTTTCGCAATTTTGCGTCAGTTTTCGTAACTTTTCGCATTTCCGTCATACCGAATCACTTCCCATGTAGGGTAGCGTACAAGGTGGTTTGTTGTACTGATTCGAGTTTATACAAGCCGATTAAATTATATCATTATCGTGGCAAGAATCCAGCTGTTTGACTTCTCAAGCAGTTGATTAATGAAGTTGGTTATATATTTAAACGTTTAAAAAGAATCGTTCCATGACAAAACTTACGTCTCAACAAGAATTTGATCATGAACAAGCAGAATTTTGTCCTATTTGTGAAAAAAATCTGTTTGACGCCAGTGATAATAAGAAAGTGTGTGATCATTGTCATTTGACCGGTAAATATCGTGAAGCAGTTCAAAACAAATGTAGTCTAAAATTTCGCGTTCCAGTTTTTATTCCATTTGATCTTCACAACGTCCGATGATATGATAGCCACATTATCGTAGAAGCTTTTGGTAATCCTGAAATAACGTCGACTACAGTTTACACTAGCATTGTTAGAAGAGCGTGTAAAAATGCCGAAGAGCCGGTTATGAGCCTGATAACTTACAAGATTGCTTTTGGAGATTAATTTACTTACAAAAAGGAGTATTTCCGTACGAGTACCTCGACGATTGGAGTAAATTTTATAAAACTTCTTTACCTGACAAAGATTAATTTTATTCACAACGTAGAAACGAAAATATAACTGATGCCCAGCACAAGTATGCACAAGATATTTGGAAAGAATTCGACTTTACGTTTAGCGATTATTATGATTTATACTTAAAAACTGATGTACTATTGCTGGCGGATGTATTTGAGAGTTTTCGAAAGGTGAGTTATAACAACAATGGACTAGATTCTTGCAGATGTTACTCTTCCCCTGAATTATCTTGGGATGCTCTGTTAAAGTTTAGGAGAAATACTGACTGACGTTGATGTTTAACTTTATCGAGAAAGGTATCAGAGACTGCATTAGCGTTACATGTATAACAAAAAGTGCTCGGTAGTAAATAACAAGGATATGAAAATGTACAACCCTGATCTTCCATTAAAAGTATATTGTTTATCTAGATTGCAACAACTTGTCCGTACAATGCCTTTGGTGGATTTTGCTGGATTACACATGACCAATTTTTAACGGAGAAAAAAAAAATAAATACCTGACGATGTTTCGTATTTGGTTCACGTTGATATCGATTATCCAACTTGACTAAAGAATTTATACAACGATATTCTTTTGTGAAGAATCAATGAGAATTGATTATAGTTTATTATCTCAAAATCAACAAGCAATAGCATCACCAAGACAAAATGTTGTGGTAAAAAAAAAACTAGTACTAAATTTACCTTAAAAGTGAAATAATGTTTTACATTACAAAGTTCTTAAAGAAGGAGCATAAATCGGTCTCGTGTTGAGAAAAGTTCATCGTTTACTAAAATTTAATCAATCATCTTGGATGAGAGGTTATATTAACTCAAATACGTCAAGCAGATCTGCAGCGAAAAATTATTTTGAAAAAGAACTTCTTCAAGCTTATGAACAATTCCGTCTTTAGTCAGACAATGGAAATATTAGAAAGCGATGAAAGATGATATTAACTGCCGAAACACAATTGTGTCGGATGATGATTTAGTTAGTTTGAAAATTTTTCATGAGAACCTTGTCGTAATACAGCGGCGAAAAACGAATCTCAAACTGAATAAACCAATTTACGTTGGAGCTTCTGTGTTTGATTTATCAAAGTGGCTCATGTACAATTTTCATTATAATTTTCTTTTAAAATCAGTGTCCATCAAGTATTTTATTGTTTACTGATAACGACTCACTTGTTTATGAAATAGAATGTGAGGACATCTATCAGGACATTTATAACAACCGACATCTGTTTGATCTTTCTTATTGCCCTTTTGATAACAAACTTCATGATAACACAAATAAAAAGATTATTAGCAAGTTTAAGGATGAAATGAACTCGCACATCATCGAATATTCTATTGGATTGCAAAGTAAAATGTACACTGCATTGCATGACAATAATAAAATGAAAAAAAGCAAAAGGTCTGCTTAGCGATTTTGTTAAAAGGTTTATAGAATTTGATGATTACAGGTACGCGCTTGACGGTGGAGTTAGTTTTATAAGAGCAATGGCTATTCGAACAAATCATCATAAACTTGAAACATGTTATTATCAAATGAGAATTAAGTCATTTTGATGGCAAACGTTATTGAGAAAATAGAGTAGACACGGAGAGAGAGAGAGAGAGAGAGAGAGAGAGAGAGAGAGAGAGAGAGAGAGAGAGAGAGAGAGAGAGAGAGAGAGAGAGAGGTCTCGTGTCCAGAATCCTCATTTAGTTACTACTGTTATAAGTGCTGACAAAGTAACACAAGGGTGAGTTTTCATGTACTTTGCGTACATGTATAGAGGACTTTATGTTACTAAATTACGGAAGGAAAACTAGTTACAGTGAATCACAGAACCCAAATGTGACGCATTTGATAGAAATTTTACAAGTACTTCCTTTATCAAGTATAGAAAGTAAGCACTGATTTTCATGCCAAAATTTGATAGGAAAATAGCTGCCATACAAGCTAAGTGTTGCCGCTCATGATAAATTTAGCAGAATAAATTTTGTTTCTGTAGATAAAAAGAATTTTATCCAATTCCAGCTGTCAGGAAATGGAAAGTAAATCTAAATAGATCTCTATCACAAAAATAAAGAAAATGTTTTTGCCAAACTGACAAACTTTTAAGTGATTGGATTTACCATTGTAACAAATGTGGCAATGTTATGATTATGAATACTGTTAAAGCAGAAAAATATTTCATTAAAAAGTATTTGCCTCTCAACAACAACAAAAAAAAACTCTGGTGAAATCCATAGAAAATTATTGGGACACAGTTATGGTGTGCAGCAAGTACATGACGAGACCTGTGAATCATGAATATATTTTTAAAATGTATTTTATGAATATATGCTGCAAATGGCAGATTATTCAACTGTGTCTATGAAGTCCATCTAAAGATCCGGTTGCAATTCTGACACTTTTTCAATCCTGATCCATACAGTATTCCTCCTGCCACTTTCTCATCATGGTCATAGATTTACTTCATTTATATGTACTTGTTGGTGAAGTACCATATGCTTTCAGGGAGCTGCACTAGATAAGCTGGTATAACGCTGGACATGTAATTTATGGGTTTTGGATTCAATACCCATCCAGGCCATCCCAAGTCAAAGTTGCTTTCTTTTCTACTTCCTCGTACATGTAAATTGCTATTAAACAGATATACATCGTAATTTCTCACAATTGTTCCACTGTTGCACTTCATTTTAATTTCATTCAGTTTTATTGCACTGTACCAAGTATATGGTAAACACTATTTTGATAAAATAAATGAAGTCCCATATAATTCACTTCTATATTCCTCTCGAGGAGTCAACAATCTGCTCCAGATCACAGACAGACTTTAGACAAAACATCAACAATATTGACCACACTAAATTTTGGAGAAAAAAAATCTGTAAATTTGAAATTTAGAAATGATAGTCAGTGCAAAGAACCAAAGTGAAATTTTTTAGACCTTTCAGTTGAACTTTAGTGGAAACAGAAAATTATAATCTCTTGCACTGCATGTTCTTTCTAAAAAATGAAGGTTGGCTTGTTACTTTAGAAATAGATATGCCACAGAATTAATTGTGTTGTACAAAAATATTAGCTATATTCAACTGTGTATATACAAAACAATTTCACAAGAACTGAGGGACAAATGCTGTTTTTATTGATGTACATTTTTTTTAAGCTAAACAAGTGCCTTATACATTCAATCTAATTCTATCAGCTACATCTGGGAAGTAAGACAAACTTTCTTTGTGAGACAGATAGTTATCAAAAGGCATATTTATTTCTTTAGTAGATGCAATTATTGTTAAGGAACCTTTGCAAAGGTAATGTCTTTCAAATCAGAGGTGACCATTTAGACAGGTTCAGTTGTACATCATTTTATATGGTGAACTTTACATTTTGACATCTTCTGTCTTGTTCTGTAATTTCATACCAAAACATAGATAAAAGTCATAATCATATTTGATTAAACAGCTGGCCAAAAGTCAAAGTAAGACAAGCTCAGAGTCACAGGAGGTAACTTTTGTTGTTGGCAAGACTAAAATTGAAATACTAATACTCTGTTATTTTACTCAGGCTGAACAAGTTTTAAAGACCTACAGATGTTTGCATGGTGTGGTCTTTGTTGAGACTGTCAGTATTGTTGTGATGATTGCTACACATGTTTGTATTGTATAGACTGGCAAGACAGTGTCAGTATTACTGTGTTAATTGCTACATATGCTGTGAGAGAAAGGTCAAATGATAATTCATTTTAATGTAAAAAAATTTCTAATTACCAGGACCAAATTTAGCCCAAATATTGCTTTCACTCAGCCACATGCACATTCCAATTATTTCAAAGTTTGCCGTTAATGTTTATTAATGTCATCTTCTGATACTTTATATAATTATATTTTAGTCTCATTAAAATTTTCCAAATGTTATACATTCAGCATATTCATGTTTTAACATTGCTGTCAGCCACCATCAATGTTACCATATGCCTTTTGATGATAAAATTATTTCTGCCAATCTTTTTCTCATAAATTTTGTAAAAAATTTTTGCTGACTCATTTTTCATAATGTATTTTTTTAATTTCAAAGAATAAACTGAATAAAAGTAACTTGTTGAGGGAAAAATACATTTCTATAAATGTCATTTATAATTCATCATAACATACTATGAAGATCACAAAAAGTAATAGTTAGAACTTTAATACGAGTTACTCTAGCAAATTGATACTACCTAAATAGCTTGCTTGGTTTGAACTATGATATTTCAAGATTACAATCCATTCATTTAACATGTATCATACATTGTCATATTTCATATTCTGCTCAGCTTGAGTAATCAGTATAGAGCTTGTGAGGAGTATACATAGAGAATCTCAAATGAGATAAATGAGGAGTATACATAGAGAATTTCAAATGAGATAAATGAGGAGTATACATAGAGAATCTCAAATGAGATAAATGAGGAGTATACATAGAGAATTTCAAATGAGATAAATGAGGAGTATACATAGAGAATCTCAAATGAGATAAATGAGGAGTATACATAGAGAATTTCAAATGAGATAAATGAGGAGTATATGTAGAGAATCTCAAATCTCAAAGATTTATTATTGAATTTATTAAATGAGTTGAATAATGTCCAGCTTCTGCAGGCTCGCAAAAGATGGACATGAGTTGATGAGTTTCATAAATTTAATATTAAATCATTACCCATCTGAGAATCTTTTTATCAGTTTTTATTTCAGTGAAAATTATTTAGATAGAAAGAAGAACAAATAATTTTGTTCATTATGACATATGCTGCACCTTTCATTTGTTGTGCATAAAAAATTGTCCCAAACAAAGATGAACTATTTAAAAAAAGTTAAAAGTAGATTATACTTTTCTTATAAAATATAAGTTGAAGGATAAGTGTCCTTCCAAATAAATAGAACATTTCATGTAGACAAAAAAATTTTTCAGCAATGATTGTCCAATGCGACTGATGTTGCTTGATGCAGTACCTATTAAAATGCTGTAGAGGATCCATGCTTTTGTAACCAAACATGTGACTTTCACAACTAAACATTACATTGTTGAAAAATTCATTTGAAAGAAGGTTTACTGTAAAGTAATGTATTTGTGACAGGATATTTGCAGTACTTGATATGGAACAGTAGACTACAGAATATGTAAACAAATTTAATTTTGAATCTGAATTGCATCAGATTATTTACTGTACAAATATGCCGTGTTTGGATGAACACCTGTCTGTTTGGAGACCTTTTTATGTCCACTTATTCTGTGAACAGAGGTGAGTTTATTTACTTCTGTAATTTAACATTTAAACCATGCTTGTATATAGGGTGGATTCCATGCTACATGTTTACTTGTATCTGATTGACTGAGCTTGTTGCCACACTGGAAGTCACATTTCTAACCTGATTTTATTAAACTGAGAATATATGAAGATTTTGTATGGGTTGGATAATGAATGAGATCCACACATATTACAATGCATTATTGCACTATGAAGCTTTTGAATGGGGTGGGTAATGAGTGAGATCAGCATATATTAACAAACCATTATTGCACCATGAAGCTTTTGAATGGGATGGGTAATGAGTGAGATCAGTATATGTTAACAAACCATTATTGCACCATGAAGCTTTTGAATAGGATGGGTAATGAGTGAGATCAGCATATGTTAACAAATCATTATTGCACTATGAAGCTTTTGAATGGGATGGGTAATGAGTGAGATCAGCATATATTAACAAACCATTATTGGACCAAGAAGCTTTTTAATAGGATGGGTAATGAGTGAGATCAGCATATGTTAACAAACCATTATTGCACCATGAAGCTTTTGAATGGGATGGGTAATGAGTGAGATCAGCATATATTAACAAACCATTATTGGACCATGAAGCTTTTTAATAGGATGGGTAATGAGTGAGATCAGCATATGTTAACAAACCATTATTGCACCATGAAGCTTTTGAATGGGATGGGTAATGAGTGAGATCAGCATATATTAACAAACCATTATTGCACCATGAAGCTTTTGAATAGGATGAGTAATGAGTGAGATCAGCATATATTAACAAACCATTATTGCACCATGAAGCTTTTGAATAGGATGGGTAATGAGTGAGATCAGCATATGTTAACAAATCATTATTGCACCTGATTGGTTGAACTTATTACCACTCTGCAGGCCATAATTCATATCCAGGTTTGATCAAACCTGATTTATGGGTTTATATCTTCAATATAGTTTATGCTGATTATCAGCAAGAGACTGTGCATAATAAGTAT
The DNA here is from genome assembly GCA_016746295.1 of Potamilus streckersoni. Lineage (NCBI taxonomy): Eukaryota > Metazoa > Mollusca > Bivalvia > Unionida > Unionidae > Potamilus > Potamilus streckersoni. Next base: position 2,584,533 of record JAEAOA010001951.1, on the reverse strand, counting down.
GCCCTTTTTAAAAGAAATTTTATAATGATAATATAGGTATTATCAACATTATAAAAGTTTGGAAGATAGTTCACATAAGCCATATTCTTACAATATTAAATAAGCCTGCTAAATAAAGTGGTCAACTTTTAAGTTATATAAGCTAGGTAATTGATATTAGGCCCATTTTGATATTTTAGTTTTCATTTCTCTGTTGCAAATCCAGGTCTTTTGATCATTGCTGTAGCATGTCTTTGCACCCAGGGCCTGCCTTAGGCTGATTGGCCCAATTTGGCCCAATAGGGCCATGAACTCACATGCATTTTTAATTTGTTTAAAAGTTTATATTCCAAATGCTGTGCTCACCAGGGAGCCCTACCAAAATGATCCAAATCATGCCCCACGTTTACTACTGCCAGTCCTGTCAGCACCCATATTTAGCATTTGGCAATGAATAATGAGGATTGCTACAGAAGTAAGCCAATGAATGAAAGAAAAGCAACATTTTAAATAATAATTCTTATTTTGGTACAAGAGAACCAAACCTACATGAAACAAACCTGGATGATTGTCTTTGGAAGGGAAATGGATAAAGTAGTATTAAACTGCATATAAGTACATGTACTCATGAAAAATTCATATAAGTACATGTACTAATTAAAAATGCATATAAGTACATGTACTCATAAAAAATGCATATAAGTACATGTACTAATTAAAAATGCACATAAGTACATGTACTCATGAAAAATGCATATAAGTACATGTACTCATTAAAAATGCATATAAGTACATGTACTCATGAAAAATGCATATAAGTACATGTACTAATTAAAAATGTATATACACATTCTGGGGAAGATTGTTCATTTTTGTTAAATCCATGATAGGATGGCTAAAGAGAGTGTAATGATAATCAGAGTAGTCAGAAGTTTTATAAAACTAAAGGTGTCTTGTATGAAAGGTGTCTTGTATAAATGTGACACATTAAGTATTCATGTGAGCAGACAAGACAAAATTGTTTAAAAATGGAAGTTGTATAATGGAGTAACTAATTGCAGTAATGTTAACAAGTTAATCTAAGATGCAATGTATATAGTACTTCCAAGGAACAAGACTAATATTTGGCTCAGATAAAAGTTGATATTACATTTAAGGATTTCTAATAAATATAATAATACTGTAGGATGTACTGTAGCTTAGTTAACAGGAAGCTCTAAAAAGCAAGCTTAATACGAAGGCAGGGTATATATGACCAATGAGGTAGTAGTGTGGGGTAAAAAGTTAAATGTAATAAGATTGAGCAGGAAGCAAAGAACATAATAGCAGTTACAAATGTGGTTTTTATTTAGCAACAAGGGAGATAGAGATTTCGGAAAACACATGGGTCAGATGTATTTCAAAATATTGTTATTACTTCACTTCCTGTGAAGAAAGGCATATTGACATGGGGTTTTTACTAGAAGTTTTTTTATGTTGTTTTGTGGTCTCAAATGAAACAAGTTCAACTCCGACATTCAATATAGGCACTACTGCAGCCATGTTGAACATTTTGTTATTGCTACTCCTGCTGAATGGAGTTCATATAAACCTGAGATTTTCACTTCAAGTGTATTTGTAATGTCTGGTTGGTCCCAAACAAAAATTGACCAATCTGACATTAAATATGGACACCATGGCATCCATCACTACTACTTCACCTGAGTGGATAATCATGTCAGCATGGAATTTTCTCCAGTAGACATCTTATAGCATTCTTCAAAAAAAACAAACTTGTGCCAATCTAATATACACTATGGTTATCACAGCAGCCAGCTGAAAAAAACATATCTTCTATTCCTCAATGGAAGTCACATCAGCATTGGGTTTTCACCATATCTCATGATGTTAAATGAAAATGATACTAATTTGACATCCTGAAGGGCTACAATGGGAGCCATCTTGAAAATATTGTTAATACTGCTCCTAAATATTGATAACACATTTTAACAGAATATTAATTATGATATTGAGATGGTCTTGTATGAAAATGGTCTGATCTGATCTTAAACATGTGTGATACAAAAAACATGTTGAGAATCTTATCACTAATTCTCATAAATTGATGGTTATATTAACATGGGGTTTTCACTAATGTATTCTAATAGTGTCTATTTTTTTCCCATTTGAAAACAGTGCTGCTATTATATCCAATATGGCTGCCACATTGGCTAATTTGAAAATCTTATCACTCAAAATATCAGAGATGGTTTCAACACTGAGCAGTTCAAAAGAAGAATGGGCCTTTTGTTGATGGATTGCTGCCTCAAAATGCACATATCAACAAATGATCTGCTATCATTATTTTCAGTTCCATTTCTCATAGAGCAGAAGAGCCTGTTGTCCATCTGTTAGCACAAGTTTGTCATTGCTAGCACTCCTAAACAACCTGGAAGACTGCAATGAAACTCCACACACATTCGTCCCAAGGTCCACTTGGTCCTAAATTACAGCAACCATCTTGAAAATCTTTTTATCATCACTCCATGAGAATGGATGTCCCTATTAACATGGGGTTTTCACTAAATGATTTCTTGCAATGTTTGGTTGGTCCTAAATTAAAATGGTGACATTTTGACATCCAGTATGACTGCCAAGGCAGCCACCTTGAAAATCTTATTATCTGTACCCCTCCTCTGTGAAAAGTCATATCAACATGGAGTTTTCATCATAAAGCTTCTTATAATGTCTATTTATTCCTAAATTAAAATAGTGAAAATCATCTTATCACTACACCTGAATGGATTATCATATCAGCATAGGCTTAGTGTTATCTAGTTTGCCCTAAATGAAAATGGTTCCCTCATCAAAACAATTGCCTGATGGATATAGGACATTATTGGAATTAGGCCAGAGACTGTGCATGTTAATCTAAATGCACTCATGCCCTTATTTAAATTCTAAAATTAACAACATTATTTGAGAGAAACTATAGAACCTGGCACCATGCCAAACTGATCAAAATTTTAACAGTTATTTTGTCCTGAAAACAGAGCTGAACAATCCCTAAAGAGTGAAAAATAAAGAGGGGAATAAATAAACATACAATATAGCACTGAACACTATCAGGTGTGTATTTGAACAAGCTCAGCCTCAAGCCTAATCCCAATAATGTCTCTTATCACAACAAGTGTTTTAATGAGGTATCCATCATTTTCATCAGTCTCTAGCATCTCATGTACATGTAGTATCTTTATAGAGGGTCAACATGTGGGTGTTTATTTCAGACAAATGCAGCACTTCTTCCATCCACCTGCCTATGCATGTAATGGTTTGAAAATAGATACCTGGTCACTGTTCCATAATGTCCTAATTATTTGCAAAAGCATTCCAAATGGACATATATTCTGGTTTATTACACTGCCTGACCTCCATAGCAAAGAGAACTCATGGTATTGAAAACAAATTTAGAAACTACTTTCACTGAATCATTTTCAGGCATTTGCACTCCAAAATGTTTGAATTGTCTCCCTATGGTGTCTCCCAACTGTGAGGAAGCTTCAAAAGTTCCTAATGTTAGGGCAGCCTGAAATCAAACACTGTACTTATAAGGGGAACCATGTTTGACTGGTTCAGTTATCATGAAGAACCGTGTTTAACACATTCCCAATAATTTTAAATGGTGGAAAGATATATGGAACATGGTCTGACCTTGACATTGAAAAAGCATTTGTATGACAAGCCCTTGGATATGGTGCCCCCCTCCCTTCAACATATTAATTGAAAATTAAATTTAGAAGCAAAGGGATCAATATTACTTGTATCCAGTGTCTGGATAAGCAATTAAATATATCCCATTTTAACATCCACTATATTGATTGTGACAAATGTCTAGAATAGTAATCTGCTGTCAGATTATGTCCCTTAGAAAGGCAGTAATAAGATATTTTTAAAATATCATTCCTTCAATTTTTTAGCATTACTATATAATACAAAGGAAGCCATGCAATACATATGATTAACATATATTCCTGCAGTGGTATTATCCAATTTTTTTCCCAATATGTAAATCCATAAATCTCATCTTGCTTAGAACTAGGACTGCAAAAGAAACGAAATTTGAATAGTTTTAAAATATTAGTGTCTTCCTGTCTCAAGAAGGGATAATCTGCCCCCCAATAGCCTTACTCCAACTAACACTAACAGCTCCCCCCTCCTGCAAAACATTATATATGTCAGTTTACACCCCAAAAAGCAATTGGATCTTGTTTAATTTTATTAGCATTTTTAGTAGAAAGCATATTGTGCTACCAATATATATATATATATATATATATATATATATATATAAATATATATATATAAATATATATATATATTTATATATACATGTGTCAGTATCATCATAACCACCAAGAAGGAGGAGGAGATTCTGAACAATCCAATATGGCTAGCACAGCAGCTAAAATTAAAATGTTACTGTTCAAAAATATCAGAGATGACAAAAATAAAATGAATTCCTGAAATTTTATTTTAGTTTGTAGTGTCAGATCCTTTGAAGGACTCTATGTTAATAGAGTTATTGCTCTTTTTATATTGTAGAAGCATTTAACTGAATTGTGTTAGTGCAACTAGTGCTGCATTGTTTGATGGAATGCAATAAAACTTGGTAAGATGCATATATTCTCAACTCACTGTTTACACTGTTTTTATAAGAGTTATTGCCCTTTTAGATCTGCAACTGCATGCTGTATATAATTTTCTAAATGCAACTAGTCTCACAGATTTCACTGGATCACCAAGAGACTTGGGAAATGGTCATTTGATGCATATCAATTTATTATTTTGTCTTTTATTGACTTGGATCAGATGTAGTATATGACTAAATCTTATGAGCACAACTAAAGTGTATGTCATTATGGTCACATAGGGACATTTATTCAGAATAAAGTAAATATTCATTGTTGTTCTATGCTTTGAGACAAATATATTTTGACCAAAAGGTATTAAATCCTAGTCTTTTGATGTTCAGCCCCTTAAATGTCATCAAAAAACTTCCAGACAAAGTTAATAATTGCTGTGTGTTTTTACAATTTATGCAGGTACAAACCTTTGTAAAGAAAAGAGAGATGCCAGGGTCTATCATAGCAAATAACTGTGAAGTACAAAATTATTTTCAACACATGCTGCTTTCATTCTGAAATCACAACACTCAACATTCAATCTAGTTTATACTTGATCACACCTTTGGCCTGACCTCATCACAGAATTTCCATTTACTTTAGCATTGAATTTTGTCATAATTTCTTAAAGTATGTAAATAATAACCGCAACTTACACCGCTTGCTGAAATATTTGTACTGAACACTTACATAACCCATATGACTTGTACTAAGGTCTTGCAGTTTTAAATGGAATGACATGAAACTTGATACATGTTTTGGACATCATTTGAAGATGCAGATAGTGTCAAATCACACTTCTGTCTTAATGTCTTTTAGAGTTATTGCCCTTTATGGACACACTGTATAACAGAATATTGTAAATGCAAATTGTCTTATAGTTTTTTATGGATGAATGTGAAACTTGGTACATAGTATGGTCATCATTTAAAGATGCATAAATTAATAAAACAGTCTGGCTCCATGATTACTGTAAGAAATATTACTGTTTTTGACAGCTGGATGCAATGTATAATAGAATTATGTGAACCTGTGCAGTATTTTAGTAAATTGGAGTGGAAGAAATATATATATATATATATATATATATATATATATATATATATATACACTCATCATCAGTAGACATACATGATTACTAATCATTTTATACTCAGACTGTTTTCAGAAGAGTTATGTACTTTGTTTTACTACAAACATAGCATAAAGCTCTATCATGGGGGTATATTTACATAGGTAATTGCTCACTATTCATGTCGTTTATTTTTTGTTAGACCAGATACTAATTGATGGATAAAAAGATGTTTTCAATTATCTCATATTACTGCGCCTCTGAATAATCTCTAGGATTCAAAGTAGCAAGGGAAAGATTTACAATGTAACCCCAAATCACACTCAATCCCATATGATCCCTGTGTTTGATGTCCTATGCTAACATGCACACTATATACATGATTTTTACACAGAGAAGCAGTGGGAAAGCTCACATGAAATTGTACTAAGATACACTGGGAAACATCCAATAGACAGATCCCTCACTCATTTCATTGCTTTCATATACTATTATTTGTGAGACTCATCAAATTGTGAACAACATAAGAGGGTATAATGTGTAAGTCATACATTATGTGCCTATTTAGAGTCTATGCTGATGTTTGTATCAATCACTTATTTAAAACCATATCCTTCATCCCTAGGTCATATGCTTTGTGCTGTTTGAACATGTATGGTTAAGCCAAAAAGGTTTGATTGGCTTAAAAGGGAGTTGTGTTTTATTGTTTGTAACACAGCATCTATTTCTGGGAAAGTTAGTTACATGATAAATCATTATAAATCATTCCACTTTAGTATTTAATTCTAGATTATGATGTAAGAAACTATTTATTCCTTGTAGTGGCATGCTACCACTTCTCAGAATTTATAATATTCATTTCATTCTTAGTAGTTGTGATTTGGCAGGCCATGACTATATTCAAAAAGTCTTCTGTGATACAGTGTGTCTATTCAACAGTAGTGTTAGGCCAGGACTGTCTTTACATTGTCTGTTCAACAGTAGTGTAAGGCCAGGACTGTCTTTACATTGTCTATTCAACAGTAGTGTTAGGCCAGGACTGTCTTTAAATTCTGTTCAACAGTAGTGTAAGGCCAGGACTGTCTTTACATTGTCTATTCAACAGTAGTGTTAGGCCAGGACTGTCTTTAAATTATGTTCAACAGTAGTGTAAGGCCAGGACTGTCTTTAAATTGTCTATTCAACAGTAGTGTAAGGCCAGGACTGTCTTTACATTGTCTATTCAACAGTAGTGTTAGGCCAGGACTGTCTTTAAATTCTGTTCAACAGTAGTGTAAGGCCAGGACTGTCTTTAAATTGTCTATTCAACAGTAGTGTAAGGCCAGGACTGTCTTTACATTGTCTATTCAACAGTAGTGTAAGGACAGGACTGTCTTTAAATTATCTATTCAACAGTAGTGTAAGGCCAGGACTGTCTTAAAATTGTCTGTTCAACAGTAGTGTAAGGCCAGGACTGTCTTTAAATTATCTATTCAACAGTTTTGTAAGGCCAGGACTGTCTTTAAATTGTCTATTCAACAGTAGTGTAAGTCCAGGACTGTCTTTACATTGTCTATTCAACAGTAGTGTAAGTCCAGGACTGTCTTTAAATTGTCTGTTCAACAGAAGTGTAAGGCAGGAATTGTCATTTTGAATTGTCTATTCAACAGTAGTTTAAGGCCAGAACTGTCTTTAAATTGTCTATTCAATGGTAGTGTTAGGCAGGAACTGTCATTTTGAATTGTTCATCAGTTGTGTATGGCAGAAATGTCTTGAACTATCTATTCAGCAGTAGTGTCAGGCCAGAACTGTCTTCAAATTGTCCATTCAACAGTAATGTTAGGCCACAACTGTCTTTGACTGGTCAACTCAGCAATAGTGTAAGGATATAACTATCTTTTAATGGTCTATTCAACATTAATGTAAGGCCAGAACTGTCTTTGAATTCTCTATTCAACAGTAGTGTAAGGCCAGAATTGTCATTTAATTGTCTGTTCAGAAGTAGTGTACTGCCAGAACTGTGTTTGAATTGTCAATTCAACAGTACTTTAAGTCCAGTACTGACTTGACTTGACTTGTCTATTCAGCAGTAGTGTAAGGCTGAACTGTCTTTGAATTGTCAATTCAACAGTAGTGTAAGGCCAGGACTGTCTTTAAATTCTGTTCAACAGTAGTGTAAGGTCAGAGCTGTCTTTTAGAAATGGTTTTGTTTCTTTTGCAGTGTTTGGATGCAATAATCAGAGTAGAGAAAATAGGCTTCAAAATGAATATTCTGCAAAGCAATCTATGTAATTGTTTTTATTCTTGTCTGAATATGTAATTAAGAAATAAGTCAATGTACCAGACATATTTTCTGTCATATTTACAAGATTATCAATGCCATTCTAATGGGAAAAAGTTGGCATTTCATTTTTGTTGACACTTGTATCATTCTTAATGAGTAATACACAAATTTTAAATACCCAAACTTAATAAATCATTAATTTGAAGAATGAATGTATGAGTCTGTGTGCTGGCCGATTACTGCTTACATTGGTGCGGATCTAGAGTTTAGTGATATGCCCACATAATAGGCAGTGCATCATGCAGTCTCTACCTCTGGTGTTTTCTACATGGTTCAGCAAGCTAGAAGAAAACACAGGACTTAAGTTTAGTAATCATGCAGTCTCTACCTCTGGTGTTTTCTACATGGTTCAGCAAGCTAGAAGAAAACACAGGACTTAAGTTTAGTAATCATGCAGTCTCTACCTCTGGTGTTTTCTACATGGTTCAGCAAGCTAGAAGAAAACACAGGACTTAAGTTTAGTAATCATGCAGTCTCTACCTCTGGTGTTTTCTACATGGTTCAGCAAGCTAGAAGAAAACACAGGACTTAAGTTTAGTAATCATGCAGTCTCTACCTCTGGTGTTTTCTACATGGTTCAGCAAGCTAGAAGAAAACACAGGACTTAAGTTTAGTAATCATGCAGTCTCTACCTCTGGTGTTTTCTACATGGTTCAGCAAGCTAGAAGAAAACACAGGACTTAAGTTTAGTAATCATGCAGTCTCTACCTCTGGTGTTTTCTACATGATTCAGCAAGCTAGAAGAAAACACAGGACTTAAGTTTAGTAATGAAAAACACACAGGCAATAAAACCTCAAATAAAGTTTTTTTCTTTCATGAACAGAGTATGCTGTGTAATAAGGAACAGAGGCAACTCCTGTAAATAGACACACATCTTATGCAGTTCAGGTCAATTTACTTAAAAATGAAAATTCATTGGCACTAATGAGTGTATGGACATTAACCAGAAAGAAATTATTCTACTTATTAAGATGGAATCTTCTGATATCAATGTAAACACAAAACAAATGATGAGAATTAATAATACAGTAATTTTAAGACTGTATGCTACTGGCAATATTACATTACTGTATATACTTACTCATGAGACCACTCCAACTGTAAAGTGCATAGACCCAGATCTGCTGTCACATAATACTCTGGCAGATCTTAGTTTGTACAGTTTGTAAGGGGTTATTAGTATAGTAAACAATTTAGACCCTGATCTGCAGGCACATTATGTCTCAGCAGATCATGATCTTTGTTGTTTGCAGTATAACTTGACTTTTAAATGAGAACATATGGTATGTGTATCAGCCTATGATTATCTTGCAATTTACACCAGAAGAGAATTGAAGAGACAGAGGATTCACTGTAATAATTCTGAATCAATTTTGAAAGTCAAGTAGATGCAAGACTTTTAATCATATCGTTACCTTAGGCTATCAAGATTGTGAGAATATGGGGACAGAAATTAATTAATGTAATTACTGCACAAAATTCAGTTTGCACTGTGTGCAGGAATTTGTCAGTCAATATTCACATGAAGTATTTAAATTTTATCACTGAAAATGGACAATCATTAGATCTAATGGGAGAGGAGGAATGGACTTTCAGGAAGTTGCTTGCCAAACAGTTCATTACATTTTATGTTATAATCTCCTTAATAAAAGTAGTTTGTTAATTATTCCAATACATTTTAGAAGTAAGAGTTTGTTTATAAGACCAGAGCGAATGGCCATTCAAAATTTGCCAGTGCTAAATACAGTGATCTTTCTTCATTGTCTAAAATATCACAGACTCATATGGGCCATTTTTCACTTTTTGGGGGGTATTTAATTTATATAAGAACCATGTACACAAAGAATGTACTGGTTTTGTGCCATCCATCCCCACCCGAGCCCCTTTGTTTTCACACCAACGGATGAAAGATGGTTTTACAGTCCAGAAATAGGTAAAGGGCAGATCTCATTTATTTTGCTGGGTTTTGAATTTCCTTTATTTTCTTCTGAAATATTAAACTTCATAATATTTTCTTTGAAAGATATAACAGAATTTACCATTTCACTCACTTCCTAACAATGTCTGAAATGACTTACTAAGAACAGCATGGGATTCCATCTGTTCAAATGTCCTGGAGAAATCATGGTACTAAACTAATTCAGTTCCCATAATAAACCTATGCAAAAACCATAATTTATTAAAAATTCAACAACTTAAAATTTATGAGTGCCCATGATCAAACCTATATTTATCAGTATAAATAAAACCTGGATGTCAACTTCTGTGTAGAGGAAAGGATATAAGCCTCAGCATTTTCTGGTCCTTCATGTGTTTGAAACATATGCTTTCAATTCTGTACCAAATCATTAGGTGCTAATTTTAGTAATGAATTAAAGGACTGAAATTCCAACAATAAAATAATGTATTTATTTCACTTAAACTAGGATAAGCTCTCAAAAGATTGCTTACCTAAAACGTAACTTACATTAATAACTAATCTTTGACACCCAAATCCACCCATATGCAGGCTGGTTCCCATTTTTGCATGCTATTAGTACAGTGTGTCCTGGAAGTTACTATTGTATCAATACACCACCACTGTGGCAATTCCACAGAGCTGACTATAATAATTAGAGATTACGGAATGGGACCGTTGTGACTTCTTACACTAGCTTGCTCCATGAATGTGATGGTTAAGAATTGAAGTTTTAGATATTGATTGGTTTGCCAATATTTGTGGAGATGCACAACTGCTACCAAAAGTTACTAAAAATTGTATTGCTCATATTTGTAATCCTTTATATGTGAGATTAATTTTGACAAAAAAGCATGTTAGAAGATATGCTTTATTAATCTATTCTAAATTTTTGTTCCACTTATTATAAGATCTTTTTGTGGCAGAATTATTTTGCAAAAACAAATACATAATGCAAAACTGTTTTTTATTTCAATAAAATCTTCGTTTTCTTGGAATAATCATTGTTTTGTGCTCAATGGAATATTTATCCTGTAAACCAGTTTAAATGCTGTCTAATTTGTTTTGTCTCAAAGCCAAGGGGCTTAGACAGTGCCATTCAGCCATAGGCTTACTCTGGAATTTAGAAATCTGATTGGATACAATACTTGCATATTAGAAAAAAAACAGGTCGTAGTTTCAGGATAAATATGGTATGTAAAGGTGCATCTGATAAGAGGATCATGTTTTAAAGTAAAAATGAATACAATTTTCCAGCTATAATATTCTTGCAAAAAAGAACAGCGGGGGTGTGGACTTTGTAAACAACCTTTCTGAATGTATAGCAGTGTTTTAGATTAACTTGGAGATAGATACACGAAGAAAATATACTGGCAGTAGTTTAGAGATGTCACATTCACAATTAGATTTATTTCCTTTTGATAGAAATCGCACACTAGATATCCATTAGACTGACTCAGATATTTTGCATATTGTACATGCATTTGAAAGAGAACAAGATATCAAGTGGATTGACTTAAATATGTACATACATTTGAAAGATAACAAGATATCCAGTTTATTGACTCAGAAATATGTATGCATTTAAAATGAAACCAGATATCCAGTGGATTTTACTCAGAAATTTGGAAGACAATTAACACTCATAAATGTTGTTTAACAGTTTTCTTCTTTCATTCCTTGCAGTTATTGTAAAAACATACACATAAAACATTTGAGGAGTCAAAATTCTTTTTTCTTATTTAAATAAGAATATTGTTCCCTACATTTTAGCTCACTTCTACAAAGTAGAGGAGAGCTACTGTAGTTGTGTTGTTTTTGTAGGGTTTAACGCCATTTTTCAGCACAAGATAGGCTAAACATAGCAGCCAGAAAGAAAGAACCACCGACCCACGAGAAGATAGTGACAAGCTTTCTCACATAGCCACATGAACTGAATCCGAGACTCTAACCCACGCAGACCTAGGTGAGATGGCAGTGATCCGTAACGACGAGTGCTTTAGAGAGCTACTGTACTACCCTGGCATCAGCATAATTATCTGCAAAGCTGAAAGCACATAGATATGAGCAGCTTCATTCTATCTTCCTAGGTCTTAGGAATCAGTTTAAAGCTGGGTTTCAAAACATCTACTATATGTACTTGCTTTTGTCAGAATCCAACTGCAAACTGCATACTCCCAGATCTGCCATCACATAATGACCAAATATGTTTAATGCACCCAAAATTCATGAAACTTAGGGATTGGATGCATCATACACCAAAAGAGCTCATGGGATGGTCTGTCATTGGTCAATCCATTTGCACGTGTTTACTCCACCTAAACTACCCGGAAGATTGCCACGAAACTTCACACATGCATTCATCCCATGGTCTAGTTTTGTCCTAAAGGAAATAGGAGCAACTCAGACATCCAGTATGGTACCCACAGTGGTCATCTTGAAAATCTTGTAAAGGTTACTCCTCCAGAATGGACAGTTGAATTAGCGTCGCTTTATTTGCTAAATGACTTCTTATGATTATTTTTGTTTGGCCTAAATTTAGTTGGTTCAGCTCAGAAACCCAACATGTATAGCTTTCATAGTGGCCATCTTGAAAATCTTGTTATCAACTATTCTTGGATGAGTTCACATATCAGTATGGTATTTTAACTAAAAAACTTTAAATGATATCTAGTTGGATGTAAATGAAAATGGTGTTGATCAGACTTCCAATAAGACCACGGCAATGGACAGCTTGAAAATCTTGTAATAGCTATATCTGTATCAATGTTGTCTATATCTGTATCAATATGGCCACCTTGGCTGTCTTCTGGAAAATCTTGCTATTTTTACTTTTCCAAAATTAAAAGTCATATCATCATAGCATTTCTTCCAGAAGACGTCTTATGATATCTTGTTGGTTTTAAATGTACTGTTGGTCCTTAATGAAAATAGCACCAATTTGACATCCAAAGCAGACAATTTGAAACTTTTGTTTTTGCTGAAGAGTATCAGAGATGCATTTTTCAGCACTCAAGTATTAAAAGAAAAAATAATGATGAAAGTTCTTGTTACCCAGTAAAGCACCAATCCCATAAAGGGCCAATTTTTTAAAAATAAAATATCTTTTCAAAAAACATATTAATAAATGGTTTTATCAACTCATTAGAGTATGTTTATTTGAGTTCTTTTTATAATCTTATATATGTCTTATGCCATGTAGGTTGGTAAGTAAGTGGGTAGGTAAGTATGTAGGTTGGTAAGTAATTAGGTCGATAGGTGTGCACATTAAAGGCTATTAAAATAAATGTAGAAAACGAAATACAGAAATTGTAGTACCAAGGAGCATGAAAACATCGATTCCTTTTGAAAGATGGTTTGCGTCTCGAATGTGAAAGATTTAATGAAAAACCGTGCAAAAGAAGAAAAAAGTACTTAAATACTGTCTGATTTGTGAAATACCAGATGGGAAAAATACGTTCAAAATATCACGTGTATGCACAAGAAACGGCACCCATGAGAATCAAGTGCCACTAGAGCATACAAAATGTCCTAGCGAGGTGGTAAATGACAGTATTTATGAAATGAAAAGAGATGACAATTACAAAGAAAAAGTTAATTCCAATTTCATCTAAAGAAACGCTGAGAATAAAAAAGCACGAACTATTATGAAGTCTTTAACAGACTTCAAAATAGCCTATGTATGTTTATTCAAAGTAATAACAAAATAACAATTGCACAGAGGTCGATGCTACTGCTAGTTTTTTTTGAAAATGCTTTCGATTTTTATTAAAGGAGGGAATAGCAAGTACACAATCAACAATGTATTACGACTAGGAAAAATGCTTATTATGTTCAATAATCACATTAATCAAACTGATTTGGAAAGAGTTTTTGCGCCGCACAAATGAAATACAATGCGGTACACCTTTATTTGTGCCTAGGTATAGAGAAGCCAGACGATTCTGTTGTTTCTGCAAATAACGCCGCCTTCAGCAGGATTTTCGCAGAGCTTTGATTTGCCACGTAGATTCAAGTTGGAATTAAAGTACAGAAGTAAATGATATAATCAATAGTTAAGACTTCCGTCGCAAGATGTGTTCTGTAGTATACCTGCCAGAGGCAAAACGCGGTAATCAGAGGGAACAATGTGTCATATTTTACAAATGCAAGAAAAAAAACCCCCTGATAGATGAAATGTTAAAATGATATACATAATGCCAAAGATACAAATGCCGTATAAAAGAAATTATATTAAACTGGTATTTCAGTGAGTGGAATGAAAAGATTAGAAACACAGATAAAGGATTGTTTGTAAATGTGAATGGGCAAAAAAAGGAGTTAACGCAGGCAAAATGTATTTGGATAAGGAAAAACAATTTCTTATTATATTTAAAAGTCTAAATAGTGGGCTTACATAGCTTCACTCAATGATGCAAATATTTTTTTTTCCGGCTTTTCTCAATTAGCAGTTGACGGACTAAAAATCATAGAGTCTGCTCCTAACGTTTTGTTTTCAGCAGACGACTTAAGATTAAACTAGCAAACTAATGTAGCAGCTGACAGTTGTCATGTGATTATGTTTGACACAACTAACCTTAGCCGTATTAAAACAGCAAATTAATTTAGAGAGATAAATATTTACAATACTAAAAACTGTTATTTTGGCACAATCACCCAAACGGGGCGGGGGGAGGGCTGAGTGGTCTAAAGCGCTCGCCATAACGGATCACTGCCTTCTCACCAGCCACTGTAGGTACGTGAGAAGTGATGAGGTGTGATTATGATTTTTAACGTAGCTTTAACAATTTTTCAGTCATATCGCTATGATGTCTGCAGTGTGGCAGTTTATAGTGATGTCTTGCACTGGGGCATCATGCCGCAGACATGTAGTATGATGTCCCACCCAGTCACATTATCATGACACCAGGTCGACCAATCCTAACACTAACCTCTTAATGCTGAGCATCAAGCGAGGCAGCTGTTAGTACAATTTTTGTAAGTCTTTGGTATGACTAGGCCTGGAATCAAACTCACGACATCCAGCATACGAAAGGTTCGTGAGAAAGCTTGCCAGTAACTTCTCGTTGGTATGTGGTTCTCTCTCGGGGGGGGGGGGCAAGGTTCTTCCTCCACCATTTATACTGGCTGCCATGTATAGCCTATCTTGTGCTGAAAAATGGCGTTAAACCACATGACAACAACTTATACAGGGCAGTATTGATGGGCACATCTGATTATGGGATTTCCTTGTGGTTTTAATATACCAAAAAATTAGTAAAATTAGTCAAATCACAATACAAATATCGCACCTATTCTCAGATGTAAAACTGCTGCCTGAACGTAAAATACCTCTACTTGCTGACGAATCATTGAAATGAAATATAAAAAACAAAAACAACATTAAAAAACCAAATTGATTTCATCTGCATCAATTTTGAAATTCCTTTAGAGTATTACTGGATATATCTTTTGGGGAAAAATAGTTGATGTTATAACAATGAAGCAGAAGAACGTCTTGATGTAAATATGTGTATGGAGGATCCAGGTGACATATTTGGCGCCTCATAAGAACCTTCCACCTTGCGCCCAAGGGGCATCGCTTATTATAAACTGTTCATTAGATTTCTTACACGTTCGGCTTGATAATTTAGTACACATATTTAATGATAAAAAATGCATAACCTGACTGCAATTCGTGTTTGGCGCCCCCATCAATCTTGGCGCCCTAGGTGTCCGCCTAGTTTGTATATTCATTTACACTGGCACTGGCAGGTTCCGTTGAATCCTGTAAAACACTGTCAACTGATATCTTTCAAACTTTTGGCTGGATTTTGGGTCTTCCTGTAACATAAAGAAATTAACATATAAGGGAATATATAGATTTGAATAAAAGCATTAGGCGTTATGTGATCTGTATATTAGGTGTACCGGTAGAAAACAGAAGATCTATTGCACAGTCTATTTCTACAGTATCAAACGCTGTTGAAATGGCAAATTGAGCCATTATTATTGTACAAAAGTAATTCTACGACACCGAAGTATTTATGGCCAATTTTTAGCTATACATAATAGTTGTCAAGTGAAATTGAACTATGCTGTTGATAACGATAGTGCCTTTGTATTTTTGAGTGATATGGTTATGAAAATGACTAGTACCCGTGGGATACAACTACAATGCATAATAATATAATCATTCTTTTATATTCGAAAGAAAGATAACGGTGACAGTCTTCCTGTCATAATGGTGGACTCTGTGTAGGGTACAATTGTACCCCCGGTACACGATGTTTTTGGCACGATGACCAACAATTTAGAAACATCAAACGCAATATTGACCATAAATTATGCAAACATTCTGTTATATTGATACTAATTGTTTCAGGGAGTTGGTTTACATTTTTGAAATAGATTATGATTTTGTAACTCTCACTGATGCCGTGTCTTAAACAATGATTGGCAGTGAAAGTAACAAATCCATTATTGACAAAGCAAGCAATATTACGTTCTCAACAAGAAAAGATGCAATTTGGCCAACCGTGTCAGAATTTGCTAACATCAAAATAATTATTAAAGAGGATGGGGCATCACCGTAGTTATAGAAGGAATCGGGACACTTTAGATAAATATTTTCAGTCTTCCACCACCGTCAAGTTATATATATATATATATATATATATATATATATATATATATATATATATATATATATATATATATATATATATATATATATATAAACCAAAAATAATACCAAAAATTACTCGAATATATTTCTTCATGTTTGCTAAAGTCTATTGTCTTTAACACATTTTAACATTTATGACAGCGACTTTGTTTCAAACGATGCTTGGAGTCATTTTAAGCAATTGCAGAGGGGTACCATAAACAGACTGAATATCAATATTGAAGATAGGGATGGAAAAGACAACAGCTTTTCAACGTATTCCTATAATGCATTTTTTTCTTGTTAGGTAAGTAATGGAACTATAGAAGTAAATTCTTTAATAGGCCCCAGTGAGTTCGTTTTACTTTTAAATATTGAGCGAAAAGCAGAGAGAGAGAGAGAGAGAGAGAGAGAGAGAGAGAGAGAGAGAGAGAGAGAGAGAGAGAGAGAGAGAGAGAGAGAGAGAGAGAGAGAGAGAGAGAGAGAGATGCAACACTAGATCGTTGCGACACAAACTTCAATAATATCCGTAGCAGCACTTTAGCAAATCTGGTATAAAATACTTAATTAATACAAATTTGGTTTAAGAGTTGATACTCAAATACGTAAGATGTTGGATGTGTGATGTGATGTGATTATGATTTTTAACGTAGCTTTAACAATTTTTCAATCCTATCGCTACAATGTCTGCATTGTGGCAGTTTATAGTGATGTCTTGCACTGGGGCATCATGCCGCAGACTTGTAGCATGAAATCCCACCCAGTCACATTATCCTGACATCAGGCCGACCACTCCTCAGGCCGACCATTCCTAACACTAACCTCTTAATGCTGAGCGTCAAGCGAGGCAGCTGTTAGTACCATTTTTGTAAGTCTTTGGTGTGACTAAACCGGGGATTGAACCCACGACCTACCGCATCCGAGGCGGACGCTCTAACTACTAGGCCACCGGAGAGGTTCATAAGACGTTGGAAGATAATAATTTTAAAAATATTAATTAGGACATAGTGGGAAATGGGTGAAAAAATTTAATGCTTTTGAAAATCGAGTGTCGATTAATGAGCTATCAAAATATAAGATCTACCTAAAGACGGATTGACGAGGAAAGGAAAAATATTTTTGATGCACAGAAATTGTCGAGCAAGGAATTAGCAATTAGCTAGACGTTTCTGAAATTTACTTAGAACAAAATACAAATATACAAACAGGCGTCCGAGATATTATGACACCTCACAATTACAGTTGCAACAGTTAGACTTTTTAATAACGAAATCTAGCAAAACGACAAAGAAATCAATAAAATAAAGTAAGCTTTTAACACAAGTGACATGTGTAATAAGATGACCATATCACTGAAGTTTCAGAAGAATAATGATTAACATAAATGACAAAAATTATATAGAAGACGTCAAAAACAAAATAAGTATGAATGAAAACACGAACAGGTCGATGAAAGCAACATTCGATTTATCTATTACGGCTCTGAGTGAGAAGATAAAGTCGAAAAAAAAAAACATGCTACATTTACAGAGGTGTACAGCAAATTACACACTGAAGGCGAATAAGAAAACTGTGAACTTTACATGACGTAAAGTCTAATCAACTTTTCTATAGACTGTCACGTGTCCACAAGCCTAATAAAAACTATTCACTATACTGTAATTGCTGCATGATATTTATTTATCGTGGTTGTTCGTTATCTACTTCTTTATTTGGATCATTTTGCAATTAATATCTTGATGGATGGGTGAAAGTCATAACGGGACAAATTATAAATTAACAATGGTATAGAGAGATAATATTTGTATTTCAAATTATATTCATTATGTGCTGGACCGATATACTTTCATGTTTAGTGATCGAATGTGCGAGCTATATACTTTGCTTTTTTCTTATGGATGTGGCCTGGTTGGATTATTCCCCGCTTTTTTCTCGTCTGGTTTTGCAATCTTACCAAAGACTAACGTAAAATACGTCAATACAATATATTCATCTGCTCAGTATAGGTTTGTATTTTATTTGGATTGAATGCCGGTATAAACAAAATCCTGATGGAATGTGTTTGGCTGTTTTCATTATCCACGAATATGCCTAACACCATATGTCAAGTTTCAGTGCGGTACTACCGACACACTTTAAAAATATCAATAAATAACATACGTACGTAAATGGTGTTGAAAGTTACTAAATTTCAGAACGGCGCTCTCTTCAGACATAATCTGTTTGGAATTAACTACTTTGTAACGTGTTCATTTATGATATAGTAATTGTTCTGCTGTACTAAAATAAAGTTGAAGTAAATTTTGAAAAGCTTTACTTCTTTTCGTGAAAATATGTCCATGATGGCACCAATATTTAAACAATTTTGTATTCCAGTGTAATGGTACCTTCCATCTTTTCAGTCACTAGGATCATACTGAAATAATATTAACATACAAACATCTCTCTCTCTCTCTCTCTCTCTCTCTCTCTCTCTCTCTCTCTCTCTCTCTCTCTCTCTCTCTCTCTCTCTCTCTCTCTCTCTCTCTCTCTCTCTCTCTCTCTCTTTTAGTTATTCTAATATGAATGATTTAGTTTCTCTAAGCTGTAACTATACTGTACATAGATATTCAATTAATTTTAACACCTTCCAGGATCGGATATATCGAATAGATTAACCGTATGTCCTAAGAAGTGACTTACGGAAAAGGGACTGCGGTGGTTCAGTAGTTAGCACGCAGGACTCGCGTCAAAAAGGATTTTGGTTTTGTCCAACTGATCAGATCGTGTCGGCTCATGTACTGTGCCCTTGGGCAAGGCACTTTACACCAGGTGCTTGGCCTTAACTAACCTACCTGGGTTACAGTGCCCTAAAATACAAGACCATTTTCAATATTTACAATATACTAAATTTTCATCGAACACAGTTTAAACCTGTGACTATATCTGTCCAAAATTGAATTTGGATGTCCTATCGGCATGATTATTTGGTGTATTTGACAGATTCCAGAACATACAAGAAACACCGGTCGTATTTAGTTATTGTTTGCCTTTATACAAGGTTTTCTATGGAACATTTTGTTCTTAACCAATTCAGGCAAATTTATGCATGAGCTCCCCATGACTAGTCGATATCTATGTCAAATATGGTTTGTATCAAATTTACATTTGTTTCAATAAACTAAGAAATGATCTCTTGCAGTAAAAGGTTATATACTAAACTCTCTCTAAAAACCGGGTGTGCTGTTTTCGCTAAGTTTCGCTGTACTTTTACAAAATCAAACCGTTGATTTCTTCTATTAATGATATTTAGGTATTGTTCGGTTATAATAAAAAAAAATTCAATTCAAGCAAATCTTAGTAGGCACCACTGCGAAATACATACTTTTAAAAAGTTCTCTTGAATGAATCTCAGGTCTTTTAGTGATAATTCTGATTCAAATTTGCTTATTCCTAAAAATCTCGGTTCACCCGTGATTTATACACCACTACGTACCTGTGCTGAAAATAGTGTTAATAGTGTATGCAAAGTTGCATATAATGTAATGATATTAAAAGTACACGCAATCCTATGTGTTAACCTTACAAGTTACTCTTAATATAGCAAAGGCTCTTTGCCGGCAAAGTACGACGATTGTCCCATTCGAGCAACGTAAATATCACAATAGTAGGGTTCCTGTACACATTCTGTTACAGCAATGTCACATATGCAGAATTTAATTAGCAAACTGCTATAACCAGTCAGTTCGAATCTGTGCATTACATTTTGAAATAATAGAGATTCAAATTCAAGACAATGCAAAAGTATATTGTCTACAATTACATTAGGATCTAAAGCAATGTCGTAGTCTTGCTAATGGCTCGGACAATGGTCTGTATTAAAATATTTATTGCTGAAAATATTTATCTGCATGAATATTAAATCTAAATCAATGCAACAATTTTGTTTATTGTTCATATTATAGTATATATCAATTACTTATTTAGCGAAATAATGCCAAGCGAGTAAACTCTCATTCAAAAGTGACATGAATGGAATCCCTCGGCAGCTGAGTTGTCTAGTAATATTAATGATATTCAAAACACCCTTGTTTCTCGCTGGTTTAGTGATTTTTATTTGTTTTGGGTTCGACATGATGCCACATATCTTCGGCATGATGCCCCTGTGCTAGACATCACTATAAACTGTTACAATGCAGATATACGACTAAAAAATTGTTAATACTACGTTAAAAATCGAAATCACACACACACACACACACACACACACACACACACACACACACACACACACTGTTTTGGTTTTTCAGATTGAGAATTATTAAACATCTTTTTAAAATTATTGGTCATGCATCGATCCATTTAACTAATAATGCTTTTATTTCTGTACAAATTATGGCAATATGCCATCAAATGTAACCGCCGTTGCTAATATTGGAACAAAATGTAAATGACTTCGAAAAGCCTTTCGACAGAATTTCATTGAAATTGACAGAACGTATCTTGCTCAAAGGCCTTTCGAATTTTGTACAGTTGATGCCAGTGAACCATCGAAATATGGTCACATTATTAAACATAAGAGACTTCTCAAACTCCACTATTTCTAAAAATTATCTAGATTGGATGTAATCGCCTTTGAGACAAATACAAATGATGCTAATTCACTTTCAATTAGACTGCCGTTACTAAATATAGAAAAGCCTTTCATGGACTTTTTAAAATAATCGCTCAGCAAAATTTACCCAAATTTAACAGAAAACATTCCTGCTTGAAGGGTTACTTAAAATGTTGCATCAAATGTGGACAACGTTACTAACAAAAAGTTTAGAAAGACCATTCTATATAATAACTTCTCCAAAACCTACAGTAGTAAATAATTTGAAGATTCTGGCCAGAGACCACTAAAAAGCCCCAAAGAATCACGACCTACCACTTTGTCAACACCCAACCCCCATCACCATCTTGTGGATGACCAAAACCTATGACATTGCTGTGAGTTGCGAAACAGATAGTTTAAGAACAAATGGTTTTCCTTCGATCGCCTTGCGATGGAGTTTATCGATTCGTTGTTGCGTTAGCATTACCTTCACCACAGTTTTATTCAAAGTCACAGCGACGTCTGTCGCCGGAGAGATCATTAAAGAAACAGAGTTTTGTCTAGCAGTCGCCGCTAACAAGTTTTCAACTGGACCTGACGTGAGGTATATTTCTTTAGTGGTGTACATGGTTTTCATGATGTTATATCTCATTGTTAGATTAAACTTGCACGGTCATTCTTCCTTTGGTCGCGTCGGTGGCCATGAATCTATCGCTGACAACTAGCGCGTTGTGCTGTTCGGCTGGCAGTGCGCCAAGTGTTCAAGTGATTTCAATATTATCAGTAGATCCGATAGCTCGTTCGGATTGCTTTGATACATAAAAATAAAAGATAGGGTAAAGGGAACGAAACTCTTCTGCTGATTTTTTATATCCACTGTCCGCGTTCTAATATTTTTTGGCATTGCTTTCATGAGATACATGTACGGCCAAGAGATGTTTCTGGTGGCGTCTACGGCAAAATTGCATTCGATTGCACGTTCGGGATATTGTTTGAAATTGACTCTCACAATTATTCGTCTAATGTCTGGGTTATCAAGCTCGGAGTTGTTCATTTCTCGATCATTATGAAGTGCCTATCGTTGGAATACGACGAACAAATTTTTTAAGATAGTTGTTCGCTGGGAGAGGTCGTCATACGCCATGTGTAATCAGTTGCGTTGGTAATTGCTGTTTGATAAATCCTATTTTGCCGGAAGTATATCTTTTTCGTGTAAGCGGTTAATAACGATTCGAGCTCCATCGTTTTAGCTAGAGAAGGCACCACCCGCGGCATTCATAACACTTATCTTGTAATAACAAACTGTCATTTAGCCACTCCATCAGCATGCATTATGCAATCGTTTTGATTTGCTCGATCTAAAAAAGATGTATGATTTAGTACTCGAAAAGCTTTGTTGTACTCACGGCAGAATCCAAAGATCGTACTTAACGGGAAGCATCATTGTTATCTGACGAGATTCTGCGGCAAACGCTTTTCGTTTAGCAACTTTCTCGTTGTACTGCTGTCGTCTTATTCTTGTGACCGCCAATCTCACTGCGTCTCCAATATCACCAGTTGCATTACCGGCGTTATTGGCGATAAGATTATTGTTAACCTCAGCAGGATTATCAGCACCGGTACGAAACTCGCTCGAAATAGCTGTCCCAAACGTGGTATTCTTAAACCACATCATAATCGTGGTCACTAATGTAAAATACTTATCGCTAAACGAGACAATGTTAAGTATTGTACTCGCTATAGGCAAGTGCATTGAAATTACACGGTTTGTCTGCACAGTTGATATCGTGCACTTTTAAACAAGCTCCAACCGTTGTTGACAAGCGCAATTTCTACACCAGCTGCAATATCATCACCTATCGTAGTTAATATTTGGCCACGCACTTCTAACACTGCTTTATGCGACAGTAGAAAGACGTTCCCGCCGCGTGTATTAAAAGTTCTGATTCCAGCTTTGTTCGGTTCGTTCGAGTTTTCGTCCAGATACTCGACGTATTCGACCTCCGTTAAAGAGTCATCAGCATCGTATTCTTCGACATTTTTTGAGAGATAATTTTTAGCCGACATTATTTTATAATCGCTACATAAAATTGCAACGAATTTATCGCCGGGCATACAGAAATCGTCGTCGGCTACTAAAAGTCAGCGGGGGTCGATGGGGTTGTTTTCTTAACAAGTTTACCTACTATTTCTTCACCACGCGGTGGTAATAATATTTTTGCTGTCATAGCTCTTTTTGTTTCCGTTGTTGGCGCAACATATGATAACGCTCGTTTTAATTTCCTGACACGGAAGGGCCTCTAATTTTATCGGCGATCTTTTGTCCTACTGCAATGCCCGCCGAATAAGCTCCTCCGTTGCAAAAGCTTTACCTGCGTCAAGGGCAATTGGTGCAACTTTACGCGCAATTCCTGGCATTTTTTCTGTAATTGCTGTAAATATTTTTCCAAAACCTCTACCTACGATTTTTCTTCTATAAACTTTTCTTCTCTCATCTTCGTCTATAAAATGTATGCTCACAAAATTGATCAAAGGTGTTCGTAGGTATAAATAATGCGTGACAATTTCGTTAAGATCTGTTTGCCTACCCGATTGGTCTGTGAGTTGTATTGTGATACGTGTGATTTGATTTTCGAGATTAATCGGATAATAGATAATCTGACGCGGACTAATTTTCTTGATAGATCCTGATGGAACATCTGGCAAAAAACTATAAATCGTTTGTCATTTACTACCCTGGGCTCAGTAAGAGCCAGACGTAATAGAGCAATTGATGAATATCGCATTTATGTCAGTAATATTTGCTAGCAGTTCACCGTCAAATGTAAATTTATCAATTCTACTAGAGTAGCTCGTTCGATTAAAACCGATCAACCATGTGATACTGTTTGATATTGTAAAATCAATCGCCCTATTTTTTTTTCCTAGCTCGTAACGTGTTATAATTCGCTGTTAACTCAAACTTATCAGAGTTTATCTTCACCTTTTGCATAAGCTTTTTTATTAAAATCAATCGCCTTATTTGTAATTTTTTCCTAGCTCGTAACGTGTTATAATTCGCTGTTAACTCAAACTTATCAAAGTTTATCTTCACCTTTCGCATAAGCATTTTATTATTTTATTTAGATCAGCGATATTTTATGCTCCTTGTGGAATTTAAAGTGTTATAAATCCCCGGTCTGGCGCAACATGTCTAACTAAAATTTCGTCATTGACACCAGTTTTTACGTTAGACATAGAGTTCCATGCTGTGCGTGAGATGAGTCAAATCTCATACTGTATTTGGTATCATGATGGTGATGGGGGTGGGGTGACAAGGTGGTAGGTCGCACTTGTTTGGGGCCTTTTAGGGTTTTCTGTGCCAGAACTCGCCATTTATTTACTACTACTCCCATCAGCTAAATGTTACCAATTTCACTCTGGCCTAAAAGATTTTACTTCATTTTTTTTGTAAACGACGTCAATCTGCCATAAATTTAAGGCAGCCGTAAAAAAGAGCGTTAGCACTTGTTGCAGTTACGTTAATCTACCTCAAAATATAATACTAGAAAATAATTGAAACGAAAGTTGTATTTTTTTAATAAAAAGAAAAAAAAAAACGCCGTTTGACAGAATTTGACAAGCTTAGCATCCTGGCATAACAGTTTTTCAATTTTAGATAAACTATGGTGATCTACCATTAAACATGTATTTACATTAAAAAGAAAGATAAACCTTGAACCAGTTGTTTTCTTATCATATTCAATCGCTGCACTACACTGGAAGAAGTTTTCACGGAAACTCAGGGGTTTTTTTACCAGCTGCTCTTAAAAAATGCCTATTAGATAGATATGAACAGGTGAGAGAATTAGCACCCACTCTAGCCTCTCGATTTTTCGTAAGAACCAGCTTTTGTGGATTTTAAGGCATCTTCAAACCACGCTTTTAAGGTCGAATAGACTCGGCCTGATTAATAACGGATACCTACTGATAGATCTGACAGACACAAATAAAAGTTCATGTTTTGGTGGAATTTGCAATCGATTTATTTTTGAGTATGCTCGCAGATAAAACATAGCAAGTTCGTGTTCGGAGGAGTTAGAATTTATATGTTCCGAATGATGTGCGCAACTTTTAGAATTTTTAAAGCTTACATTTGATTGGTGAACCGCAAGGTCAACAGAACATCCCTTCTTATTGGTGTCTGTAAAATCTATACGTATTACTATGGAGATCTGATCTTAATAAGACTGGAATGAAACATTACTAGTTTATAATGACTGTGGACGTCTTTACTCGATGCACGATTTTAAATACCAAGGGAATCGTAATTTTTTTTACAAATCCATGAAATTGGCTACCTATCCAAAATAAATGAACTTGACACTTTTATAGAAACACACTGTACTGTAACGTTGATTTATGCGCAACCGTGAAATGAAGAATTCAGACAAAATGTGTCTGAAAGGTAGGATTTCATCAAGTGAGAGACGTGAAGAGAGGACAAATGTTATTAAAGGAACCTTTATACATCCGCAGTAAGAATTATGACATTCTCAGAGGGAAGGAAGTGGAAAGAAGAAGACAAAGACGAAACACCTTTACATTGATGGCACACAAAGTTCATACAAGTTACAAGTACGAAATCCTTGGTGGTGAGACGGTGTGGTTTTTATATAGAATAAATCATTGATTAACGACACATTTACTGCGATCACTAAATTTGGTATTTTTGTGCACTAGAAACTAGAACAGAGAATTGATGTCTGCAAAGACTAATTCCTACGCCTTCCAGATTCAAGTGGTGGGCATAGATCATTCAAAAGACATTTTATTTCTACGTAATCGTACTGGACCTATGCGTTTAAAGTATTTAAATTTAGTAATTGTTAAATATTTTACAGTACTGTATAATTTTAGAAGATTGCTTTACTGGAAAAATACAGATTATATAAAAGATAACGAATATGTGTTTGTTTAGATTCAGTGAGTCATACTTTGAAACAGTTCCTTGTTATGCTTTATGAAACGCTTTCATGCTTGTATAGGCTCCAGGTTCATACCCAATACCATTTTTCGGAGTACAAGTTACCCATGTAAGTTATGCGGTCGTCTCCTGATATACATACATTAGCTTCCGACAACTCAACAATTAATCTCAACCACAATTCTAACATAACTGCTACCCGTTGACGTCACTTTCAGGTGTATCTTTATTATGACAGACTGTCCTATAAGTGTGCTGTTTCAATAAAACATCTTGAGACAAATTCAGCGTAGAAATTAAAAATATAGACACTGATATGAAATCATTTTTCTCATATTTTCTACTGAGTTATTTTTATATTACCTAAGGTTCAAAGAATTTTTCAACTGTGATATACCATATACAATCAAATATTATCAGTAGTCTACATATATGGCTGCCGATGACGTCATATAACAATTAAAATTCCCAATAAAGTCCAACCCACTGGAGAGATAATTTCAATAAACAAGACATAAAATTCTGGTGGTTATAGCAGTGCGGTTTTTATGCCAGAACTGCCGGTTGGAACAATTAGTTGCACAATTAACCCAGTAAGGTGCCTATTCAGAGTGGGGATATAACCATCCTTGCATACCTCAAACACGTCTATAAGAAAATGCAGCCTTCCTGGCGTTTCAAAAGTTGATACATAGGACATGTAAATATCTTGATAACAGTGGAGGAAATTAATATATTTTAAAGAGATTTTTCTTCGTTACTGAAGTCATAATGTATAAAACACGAGCAACCACTTTCGTTGAATTCTATTACCCAAAAGCAGAACCAATGAGCAAAAGCAGATTGTTGATTTTTCCTTGAACTCTTTTAATCAGAAGCCTAGAAGAAATTTACCGCCATTAAGCAGCTGTATTTCTTGGGATTCATGAATCCCAAATTTACAAGAAATGGTAATTTATCAAGCAGCCACTTTCTGGAATCCGTCCAACTCAGATATATAACAAATGAGGCAGCTACTATCTTGAGAATCGGCAAGCGTCAATATGCAGGTGAAAGTAATCAACATTTATTAGCGAGTCACTTTAATATGATCCTTTGAGCCAAAATATAAAATAAATGAACATCTATCAAACAGTTTCGCTCAGGATATCCATCAAGGACTAATAGAGAGGAAATGAATATTTATGTCAACCGGTTTCATTGGATAAATCAAAACCACGTATAAAAGAATTGAATAAGCATTGTAATAAAGATGGCGTATGCGCAATTGTTTATAACTCGCTATTTTAAGGATTTCTTAGATCTTTTTAATTAATTATTTGATTATGAGAAGTCGGTGCTTGGTAAATAGTCCTCAGACAGAAACATTTGCCAAGAGCAAACATCAGTGAATTGTTAGTGAGATTTCATGATGACATGGTTTACTTTTAGTGAGTTCAGTACAGAGCTGCATGAGTGTTCCTGGAGCTCTGTAGTCACTATTAAAATCTTATTGTGTGACTTCATGTGTGGTATTTATGATTGAGGACTGGTAAATTGCACAATGGAATACTTAGGAAGGAACTGTTCCATTATCTGTCGCTATGGCGGTAAATATGGTGTAGAGTTATAGGAGAAATATTGCATAAAATCTTGATTTGACTGAACTAAGGTGTCGTAGTGGAAATAATACCCTGTATTAGGTGTTGAGTTGTATATTTTCACGCGAGGGATTTTGGCGGCACATTACGGAAATTTACTGAGAAGAAACCATGTATTTGTGAGGTTGACAGGCAATTAGGAAGTTTTGAGTAAAATTATTAATAGTTTGGACGCTTTATATTTCCAGTTTACAACAGTAGTTGTATGAAAATCTCTAAAATCAAGGGAAACAAGTGACTTCTAGCGGGATTCACGCCAGGGTGGACATTGCTCGGTCAAGAAATCCCTTTGCTTTGTTACGGTATTACACAACCCTTTTAAGAGGCAGATCGTTTCGTGCCGCAAAGCGGGTTTTTGAACGGTAATGTAACTGTCATTGATTCTGTATGGTCAGGGAATTTATTTCTAATACGTAGAACTTATGACAGACAAAAATTAGTAGTGCATTTAGCACAATGACCATTCAGTATAACGAATGTTGCTTTGAATAATTCTCTGAAATAGCGAACTCCAATTTCGCCCTGCATTTGTTAACACCTGTAAATAATGCCTTGTACCAACCCGCAATTATACCCCGTAACAAGTGACAAGTAGGTCTTACAGGACTTCAGTAAATTTGATGATGTTGTTGTTGTTATTATTGTTGTTGTAGGGTTTAACGCTTTTTCAGCACAAGATATGCTATACATAAAAATATGTCACAAGATTCTCTTCAAAACGCTTAATAAATATTAGCTTTAGTTTTAGACTGCTTTTTTATACTAACTCTCCCGGTCGTGAATGACTGATCCTCCCACCTGAAAAAATCCTGCCCCCCCACCTCCAAAATATCATGCGGGCGCCAAATCATGGAAAGACTTTGAGTTTCCCCTTCAGAATGTTTCTATCTTGAGCAAATTTACTATAGCGGAAATGACTCTTTCGTCATGCCCAAAACTCTAATCTAATCCATCAAATCAAGCATATTTTGATGTTTTGAGGCTTAGGTACCAATTTTCGTACAATCTAAAACCCAGATTCACGTAACCTCTTAGCATTCTAATGTTTCCTTAATTAAAGGCTAAAATCCGTAAAAAAAAATTTAGTTTAACAATACGTTAATATCAGATGACCTAGTGATACATGATGTGATAAAATAAAAAAATCAGGCAAAATTTATTCAGTAGTATTTACCGGATTGTCACATTGGTAGTAAGAGTAAAGATAAAGTAGCCCAAGCTACGCTGCGGTCACCTGGATCTGGATCTCAATGAATGATTATGGAAAGTAAGTTTCAGTATTATTTTAAACAGTACGTGTTATCTGCTAACCAAAATTAGTGGCATGAAGACTTCAAAAACAAGCTTCTTTAAATCAAAGCCTCTGTTGGGAAATGATATTCTTTATATATAACACATCGCAAAGACTGGTTGGTGTTGTCTCGCTCGCGTGTGTAGACTGCAGTATGCTGTACCTGACGCATGTTGTATCTGACGTATGCATACCTCGTGAATGCTGAACCAGGATAAATCTGGATCGTGTCCTCTTAGAGTGGAACACATTCTTGTGACAGTTTTGTAATGCGATCTTGATTAAGAAGCTTTGTGCATATATACCACCAGATAAAGTATGGGACTTCCTAAGATAACACGGTTTTCATACCAAATTCTGACCATATCTTTTAATGATTCTGCGTTTTTGTTTATCTTTGCCTTTTATTAGATATACATTTTAAATAATTTTAATACTTTTACCTTTTTATTTTGTATTACCTTTGCATATTTTTACAGCCTAAATTTTGGAGCCCGAAATGTCTCTGATATGCATTTAATAACAAAAAAACACACACACATACACACACACACATGAATAAATAAAGAAACGATATTTATACCGAGGTAAAAATGCTCTTACAAATTAGAACGTCACCTAATATTTACTGCAAAGTTTAGGAGTGAAATAAATAAGTATCAAACATAAACTAGAGTCTACGTCATTTGAGTGTTTAAATGGCTGACCCAACAGACAAACCACGACTCGAAAGTCTTTGTACTTTTAAAAGATTGAGTGTACTTTTGATTATCTACCGTATCTCTGTGTCAACAATCCATCTTTAATCGGCAGGGCCTGATCAACTCAAATGTTGGGGAAAGGATTCCAAAATTTTTATAAGGGCTTTGACTTTCTTCGAAATGGGCACCAAAGCAAATGTCTTTGTATCTGCTTACTAGAAATGTGTATAACACCCAATAAAAGTGCAAAAGAAAAACGCGATGGTAAAAATTCAAATGACAGAAGACTACGTTCGTGTGCACGTTTCTTTTTTTTCTTTAGCCGTGGGAGAATATGCTAAAAAAAACAAACCCAGACATCCCTTCCTTCGACGCGCCAATCCGGCCCTGTAATTGGGCAATGTACTTTTGATGTTGTATGGTAAAATCACCTGCTGACTTACTTTTCTAATAGAGATATAAAGCTGCTACGTTGTTTTAGTAGTCTCGTACTAAAATACGATTAGATACGGTTATAATTATGCTGAATATGATACCGCTATGCCACTTGACACGAAAAATCAGGTATTTATGCACAGGATGACGTTTGCTACAGGGTCAATATGTCCCAATTTACTCTTATGCCGTTTGACGTCACGATTTAATATGACCCTCGTATGCAAAACTCACACAGTAGTACACTTTTATTTCATACGATTTATAGCATTTTTATAATTCAAAATTATCATATTAATTTATTAACGAATCTTCAGAAAAGAACTGCTTAAAACTGCTGGCTGGAATCTCTGTTGTTAAAAACGTTATCTTTAGCAATATTCTACCTGTTTGCTTTGGGAGAAAAACGTATTAACGGCTCGGTATAAATTATGATATTTTTTTTCTCACATAAAATGGACACAGATTGTTCCTAGAGACTGTCAAACGCTATTTTAGCAACACTGAACTTAGTGTCTACATATTTTTACTTTGCGAATAGAAAACAGTAAGCTAATTTGTTAGTAGTTATCTGGATTATTGCTCAAATCGTAATGAATGAATGAAATTAAATTAAAACCTCCACCTGTATTAGACGATTCTTAGCATGCTATAGCTTGTTAGTTCTCGGTAAAACTGACATTTGTTTTCCAATAAAAATATTTTTTGTTCTTCTGGAACACACAAAAAATGTTTAACTGTACTCTTTTCACATTACTATGCATTATTTTAATGTTACTCTTCATTCGAGATTAGCCAAGATTAGTTCTAGATGACGCAATCTTCGCAAGTAGCCATATCACTATTTTTGTCGTGATTATTTGTAAACTTTCTAGATAAGATGATCGTACGACGGCAGTAGGAGAGGGCGGACTAGATGACAAATAATTAGTCACTATGTTGCGAAATGTATCGCTAACTATCAAATAATCTGGGCGAAGTACGTCTTGGTTACACTTGCGCGTGTTGTCTACTCACAATAAACCTGGTTATTCATTTTTAATTAGTATAATGAGATTCACAGAGTCTAGCATGTCAAGAAATATTTGAAACACCCAAGAACTTTATGTGCTCAGCTATCACTGATGTCCTGATTGGATCGAATTTAAAAAATAGTTGCTGATTTATGCAGACGTGCGTAAATGTACCTGTATAAAAAATCTAGTTATGAACTGACTATCAAAAGTAGGGGAATGAGTGTAGTTAGATACCATACGTAGTGGTTGGACAACTGCCAAGTGGGACACATGGAGTTTTCACTATATCCCATCTATATTTTCACATCTTAATGAATTCCAAATATTCTGTGCAATTTTCATTAAATTTTCACCATATATCAAAAACAAAAGCCCCCTCCCCTTCAGATTTGAAACAATTAGTACCTTTAAGACAGGGTAATGATATATAGTTCGATTTTCGTCTGCAATATCGGATGTATTCTTCATTGCCGAAACAATCGTGTCTTTACAAATATATTTAATATTTTGCTTAACCATATTCACATAAAACGCATGTGGCTTTTAAAAGATTTAAAGTTTTCTCACTTTTTTCTGAATAGAAATTTTATACAAATCAAGGCGAATAAAAATTAATTGTAACCAATATTCCTCAAAACATCTGCAAAATAATGACTTTTTTTTGCAATGTACTTGGTTGGAAATGTCAATCATGCATTTTCTTTTACCCACTCCTCCATAACTGACAACGCTTTTCTGTAATATCATTATCAGTGTTATAGGATATTTAGGACGGCTAATATCAGTTTTTGTTTGTATCAATGTTTTTATTTCGTGAACTGATATATTAATGTGAGAATGACGAAAGCAACTCCCCCACCCCCACGCAAATGAGATATCAAGCCACAAAAATTATTGTATGTATCATAGTTTTAAAAACTATTGTTTGGGGATAAACATTAATGCTTTGTCATTGTTATGATATGAGTGTTTCCCATGGAAACGAGTATTTACAAATCTGAATATGTACCCTCGTGAACTTCGTAATTAAACTCAATCCCTTCATCCACCCCACCCCAAGGAAAGAAATATTAAACGGAAAGAAAATGTTTACTAAGTAAATATTTTGCTTGCTTGTTCATATTTTTAAATGTTAAGAGTAAAAAAGCTGGATAATCAAATCGACATTTATATGTGCATGCATTTCTTTTGATTTTTATTACATTATTAAATGATGATTAATTTCATTTTCAGTATATGGCAATGTTAGGAATATTTAATTTGCAATGTTTGTTGGCACTTTTCTCCATGATTAGCTTATAATTGTATTATGGACTTGACCTGGTCCAAAATTTAAGTTCATTATGTACCTGACCAGTAATGTTTATTTGTAAACAGTATAATACATAGATCATGATTTCTCTATGAATGTCGGTTATATATTCAGATTATTATTAATAGAGATAAACATGTTATTTGGGTCTGGGGGTATGACATTAGAATTCCCCCATGAAAAAAACCCCGGTCTACCTGATGTTTGCCGTGGTCTTTATTATAATTTATGTAACAAACCTTGTCGCGTTGACAACTTAGAATGTTGTAGAAATAAACTTTTCACCCTCCTTCTTTTATTTTTGTGTCTTAGCATTATATATAATCATGTTAACTTGAGAAATTACTCATTCTTTTCTTGCGTTTAACACCTGAGGTAGAATCAGACTTATTGCTGTACTCTGTATTTCATTTCGATGGAATTATGTATTCAAATTATTATTCACTGGAAATACAAGGTATTTATCTATAATATTCTTGGACTGGAACATTAATTTGAAATTATATTGAATTCAAACAAAGAAATATTTGATTATATTATTGTGATACATCAAAAGACTATTAACTCATCGCCACAATACATATCACTGCTACATCTGCATATTAGAGACTACAGGCACATCAGCACATTTAATATTTTACCTTATTTGGAATACAACTGAAATTAAGATGGCATGTTATACATTTGGACTTGAGATAAAGCTTAGAGGACTACCTGAGATTTAATTCACAATACTGTAAGTTTTTTTAAAAAATTTTCACGTTATATTCTAGAGAAATTAATTATTTCTTGAAATTTACAAAACAAGATGGGTTTTCGCTCTATTAAGTTACTTAGTTTAAGACCATAGAGTCGTAATATGTGATGCAGAACTTGCATTGCACATATAAACAGAGGAGAATAGTTCCCAATCAGATTATGAGCATTATTGAGACCCAGGAACAATTAGAAAATTTAAAAATTGCTGACAGCAGATCAAAAGCTGAAAATATTAGCTGCATTCAGATTGAGAGCTCTTCTCTTTTCTCTCATGTTTTTTTTATTACTTTGGTAATGTATAAGTAAGTGATGTCTCAACGGTACGTAACAAGGAAACTCGGCGAGACTGAGAAATCGAAAAGGAATTTTTTCAAAAAATGAAGCAAATTGGATTGAATATAATTCATATGCATTTATAACTGACGGGTATTTTTAATATCCCCATGCTTGTTATTGATGATCTCTTGCTAACGAAGAGGTTATGCTTTATACAGGACTGTCAGACAAAACCGATTTTTACTCGTTGTTTGAACATACTGTGTCAGAGCGAAGGTGAATCAAACCAGACACTGGAGGCAGACTTCGTTAACTTAGAGAACTTTACGAGTTTCTGATGGTCATCGTGAAACATTTGGATTTCTGACTCAGGAATTAACATTGAAGTTTAATGCATTAGTATCCACATGCTGCAAAATATTTAACGAGTGATTAGACAGCATGTACCAACATTAAAAACTTTATTGTTGCATGGCCAGATAGTAAGATAGGTAAAAAAAAATTAAAAATCGTAATACCAAACTCAAAGTTTTTGTTCACAGCGCAAGATCTTTTATGATATTGAAGTGCAGCCTTGGAATAGTGAAGTGCTTATAGTCACAACAAGATGGTTGACTCTTAGGATCGTGTCAACCACACCAAATCTTTAGGTCAAAAATGATGACGCGTGCAGTTATGTTTTGGATAACACTACGACGCGAGACATTTTTTAACTGCACGTGAGAGCAGCAAAGATTACACGGTGTTGGCAAGAATGTTAACAATGACCTGGTTATACTATTGAACTAATGGTCATGGTTCACAAGTATTTTTATCCATTACATATTTTCCTACACTTCAGTGATAATCGTGGGAGTTACTGTGTAAATGGACTTGAATACTTTTTAACCTTATTTTACGTAACCTTTAGTACCAGATTTACATCCTAATATTTGTAGCTATTAATAGCACTTACAGTTGAATCCTAAACAAAGTTTGTGTTTCATTCTGTTTGAGTAGTGCATTTCAAAAAAACGGCGCCATACTGGTTGCGGTCCCATGCCACGAATGCACCATTTGAATCTTTTTGATTAATCCTGTCACAGTATAGCCGGATCGAGGCCTCTGTCAGTATATCGACGCATTTCCGGCTTTAATTTTTTCTGATTCGTTAGGAAGTTAAATTTGATACAACCTATCTTGGTTTTGAAAACGGCAGATGAAAGGTTATTATTTATCCTGGACTACATGGCATTCTTGTTTTACAATTTACTGATTTTTGCGTTAATAATTTGATTACACTTTATCAGTGGTATTATTTTGAATTATATTCATATGTTTGACATAATTTTGGAAGAAAGAATATTTTGCTCTCTCTCTCTCTCTCTCTCTCTCTCTCTCTCTCTCTCTCTCTCTCTCTCTCTCACACACACACACACACACATACGCACTCTCATCATCATCATCTTCATCATCATCATCATCATCATCATCTTTAGATATATGTTGAAGAAAACATATTGATTTTCGTATACCTAATGATTTTGCGATACAGTTTTAGTACGTTCTTGAACACATTTAACCGGTAAGAAAGAACAGTGGATGTTTAATGTACTCATATTTGTTACCTTTGTACATTTTGCAACAACATTAAACATAACAATTACAAAATGTTTGGACCATTAAGGTTCAAGAAGATTACTTTTCAAATGAAAAAAGCATAATGTACTAGACAGATTATACGAATAATGAGGGAACGCTAATTTGAAATTACTAGAAGCCTGACTCTTTGATATTTGAAATGTACTACCACAAAATACCCATATGCTAAAATATTATAATTGTTAAGTTAAAAGTCACCAAATCAAAATGGAAGAAAGGAACACTGAACATCGGCTTCAACTCCCAGCCCAATTTCAACCTACTTCTTAATCTTTACAATAGCTGTTAAACTGCTTCACAATGAATACAACCAAAACCAGTTTAAATGGTCATTAATTTTATCATTGGCTTTAATGACCTTACATGACAGATCAGTGGTCAAGTTTGTTTTTTTAAATTTATTTTTTAACATAAATGGATCATATTTAAGAAAAAACTATGGATTTTAAGTGCCAAGTTTCTCAATCGATGTTCAACAGCATAACGCTTTGTGATTTCCTACATCTGTTTAGCTTTTGTCCCTAATTGTAGCTTAAACAATAGGTTCTTCTGATCAAAGTTGAAATAGAAGGAACGTGCTTGAAATCCTAAAATGCAATGCAAGAATATCGAAGCACACACAAAACGGCAATAGTATTTAATATTTTACGAAGCAGTGAAAACTTCTAGGATTAAATTATAACGTCTGTATAGCAGAAAACCGCTGTTTTGTGCTACTAGAATCTACGAAGATGGTAAAATCACCTAAGGAACTGGAAATGGAACAAACAAAAAAAATAAACTAGGTATCCCTGATATTGTCTGAGAAACAAGAACTACAAATAAGTCAATAAAAACCAACTTTTAAAATATTGCAAATATTGTCTTACCTCTTTTCATTTCGTCATAAATGTCATTTATTACCCTGTTAGGAAATCAAACCCAAGGTCTAAACCCAAATAAGGGTCGCGTAGACGTTCTGAAGGGTTGCATAGGGTCGACAGGATTTTTTTTTTAAAGATTACAAAACTTATCAAAAGGTGGAAACGGGGTTGTGAGGCTCAAAAATCTATTTTTGGTGTCTCGGTCAAAATAGGTTTGGACTAACAGATATATACTGCACGAGTCTTACACTATTTTCACGTGTAATTTGCTTATTCTTCTGGTTTTTGATCACCAAACATTCTGATGTCTTGCATGTTTTAATTCCATGCAATAACACAATGATTTTCCTCAAAAAAGTTTTGATAACCTAAAAGCTTGATATTGATCACACCAAAAGTGCTTATGTTCATTATATGTATCGATTTTATATGTATCGATTGCACTACATACAGCTCCGCCGTTGCTTTGTAGGAGTTAGGTGTTATTTATTTTTTTATAGAAATGATTTCGCTGGTTCCGAACTGTCATGCGATTCAACATATCTTTTCCAATTAATGAATACAAATTTTCATAATCTATTCATTTGGTCTTGAAACTTTTGTGGGAATTACGTATGCCATCTTATTTGTTGCATATACATAACTCTTGATAGTAAAATATGCCCTATATATTTTCTCCCTTTAGATCTTCCAATTGGTCATATGACAGGATCGCCAAGAATTACTTACCTGATTTTAAATATTTTCTCGGTAAAGTAAGGGATGTAGCCCTTTGCAGAGATGAATTTGCATGGTAAAGTTCTGACTTGTTAAATTATTTAAAATGTATGAATTCCATATTTATCAACTGAATAGTACCTGATTTGGACTGTCCATATTCCTGACCTGTTTCTACTCTGCTTGCCTTTACTGGAGTCATTTCCCTCAAGTAGCTTTGATAAAATGCAGACCTATTGTGTAATATCATTTCGAGTGAAATACTTCCACATTCTAGTCTTTAAGGTTTTGCTAATCTTTACCACTCCACTACGCTGATTTTTATCAGAGTGAGATGAACTTGTTTAATGTTTTTCTTTTCCAACGTGTCCTTAACTTTAAAATCATATCTTTTGAGTTTTCGCACGTTGAATATTTCTTTTCTTCAGAAATACTGTATACGTCATCATCCTTTTGATTTTAATGTTTACAAACTATGTGCTCTTTGGTAATACACTTATCACTGTCAAACTTAATTTATACTAATGTAACAGTTTTTCATGTTTGCGTGTCAGCTATGTCTGCTTGCCACGTTTCATCTACATGACTTACTTAAGTTCTTTCGTGTTTTGTACGGAAATATGTTTTCGAATGCTTGTGGAACATGTAGATATTTTATTCGGTTAACCAAGTTTTCAGTCGCTGCATTTTTATTGTCGCTTAATTATTTCATTAGTTGATATCAGTGTTAGCATCTGGACTGTCAGGATCATAGTAAATGCTTCTTTTTTGTCAACCGCTTAAATACACAACAATGTCCAAACATTATGTTTGAGGAATTATCTTTAGGTGTTAACATAAAACCGGCAGGACGACCGTTTTCAAAAGGTACTTTTATTTTCATGGCACCGTTCGCACCCACTAGACATGGCAGTGCAATGTCCTAATTAGAATAATGTGATGTTATTGGTCAACCGAAAATGACATTGTAAGTTAGCTACCAATAAGAGCGTAATATTCCAATCACTATATTGGTAAAATTGATAAACGGGCAGACATTCCTTAAAGCTGTGAAAGTAAGACGAATTTAATGCATACACGAAAAGGAGAATGTCTAGAATGTACCTCTTTATTACGCTACTCAAAGTGCAGTTTTGAGATATCAATATCTGTTCTTAAATAGGTCGCATGATGAGGGAGAAGTGTCCATCCCAGCGATATTATATGTAGAATATGTATTATTTTTGGGTGAATTGTAAGCAACGATACAAAACCTAGTGAGACAGAAGATAAATGGGGCCATTTATATATGACGTCACGCAATTTAGGCAGATTTTGTAACCCGCGTCAAATTTCCTCAGAAACTCAGACTGCTTCATATATAACATCACAAAGCATTGTCCCCACCCCTCGATACAGTTTTGAAAATTAAAATTGGTTTTGAAATCATTTTTATAGAAAACACACACACACAACAATACAACACTGCTTTAAAAAATATCTTGATCAATTCGAGTTTAGTCCTCTGGAAACCTATATTAAACAGAAAATTATGGATCGGCAAATATTTAAAATCCAAGGCATACAATTGTAGACATCTCATCTCATGAATTTGTTTCTAAACTCTTTTTCTCCAATCGTGATACTGTGATGCTACATAGTTTACATTTTCACTTGTAGAGGGCGATGGTGTAGTTTTTGTGACGTCATCCTCCAAAAATTTACTGATGCAACACCCTTTCCCTTTGTGGGTTACGTTACTTACGTGTGGAATAAGGTAAGTGTATGAGCATTATTAGACACCTCTTAGAGCAAATGAGGTCCATCCAACATTTTTGGGATTACGAGCAGGACGAATGTCGCGCCTGAGCATTTTATGTCAAGATTTATAACAGTAATCACAATTTTCGAGCTGACAATTGTTTAGTCTCGTTCACCCAGATGTTCCCGTAACTTTGCGAGATATACGAGGAGTGAGAGTAAAGGTCTTTACCGAAAGATGTCGCTCGTTTCCTTTTATTTTCTCTTCTGTCTGAGAAATGCACAATCGATATTTTAAAGACTACTGACAGTTTGAGGATAGACAAGAGATATAAATATGTCTGCTATGTTCTTCAGCGATAGTTGAATTTGTTGGTGAAGATAAATACAATTTGTGTTTCTTTTTAAGCCCAGACGAAAAACAAAAATTGAAAGAACACAGACCAGTCTGCCGATCATTCAGTGACTTTACCAGATTTACGGAAAGTCTCGGAGGTTGCAATATGTTGTATAAACTATTTATTTACTTTCTCTTGGCAGAGATCTACTGGAATCACACGAGAGTTTATTAAAACGAGAATGGTGATTTGCACCAATATGTCCAAAACGTTTACTGCTGTCTGCTTCATTTATTTTAAACTGACCATAGTCATGCTAAACTAGATCATAATTCATTGAGACTACCAGACGATAGTAGAGCGAATATATCATACATCAACTAGAGAAGTCTGGTTCAGCGAGACTAACATTATTACATAGCAAAGAGGAATGCAAACAAAACTGTGATATATTGTTAAAATGTACTCATTATGCTTCCATCTCAACAATAACTTTGCTGATCATATATTGAAGTCTCTATAATTCTTTAAAACGTTAGCAATCTGTTTGGCAGTTACAAATGATCTAACACTTTGACTTCATAATGATATCCCTTCTTTTGTGAGTCTGTTGCAATCTTATAGAAAAATGGTTATATTCTTAGATTTATTTCTTCTAGTGTTGATTGAACTCAGGACTGTATCGTATCTACCATCCTCTATTCTAGGAACTGTTTGATTCCTAACTGACCTGTCTACTTGTCTCATGTCAGTCATTTTCTTTTTCTATCTTTTCATAGCGTTTTGGATATAAGTAACACTTAAATCCTTCCCATTTCGGTGGAATATTAGTGTTGCTGCAAAACATGTTTTCTGGCATTAAGGTAAATATAAATGTTTTCTGGCATTAAGGTAAATATAAAATATGTAAACAGATTAATTCTTGTATGTCTGAATCAGACATTTGCCAATTGCTTTCTTCACATCCAGATATTTCAGAGAGTTAAAACGCAACCATGAAATGACCAAAGCATTGATTGAGAGAGAGAGAGAGAGAGAGAGAGAGAGAGAGAGAGAGAGAGAGAGAGAGAGAGAGAGAGAGAGAGAGAGAGAGAGAGAGAGAGAGAGAGAGAGAGAGTTTTTAACATTAAATTCTCATTAAAATCGAGCTTAAATCAGCCTCGTTTTCAAAACCAATAAAATAAAACGCAGCATTTCGAGCTTCGAAATATGTTTTGTCACTTGTATAAACGTGCAAGTAGAAATCTGATTAGTTAATCCAAATGTGCACAGAATATCAGAATATAATTGCGTACCCATGTCCTTCAGATCTCCATTTTTATCCCAAATTTCGATTTTAAGTAAATTGTGCACGAGTAATGAATATGTCAAGTACTTGGGAAAACCAGACCGTTGGTGGAATGACCGTGAAACGTTGTAGACTTGATAATGGAGATAGTTATTACTAAATATAAAATAAAGCAAAAACAGAACCAAAATACCAACAAAATTTGTCGTCTAGTTATAGTTTCCAAATTGTTTGGTTGAAAAGATAAAATTAAAGAAGATACTAATGTCGGGATTTGGAGTTCAGCACGCAAAACATAGGGAACGGTGTTCTAATTTAAGAAAGTTTTAAAAATAATTTGAAAAGTATCTTATTCTGATCTTACGACAATGTTGTTTCTATTCAGAACAAGCGTAGATTTTCTCAATCATAACTTGTATAAGAGAAATGTAACGATAAGAAAATATAATTTGGCAGGTGGACCTAAATTAAACGTTCTTGTTGTTTTCATAATATTAAGTTTTCATAATATTAAGCTTGTAACTTCATGTTTCGCTATAAAGACACTATTTATTCACGTACATACTTTAAATTGTCAACTTGATTTAACGAAATTTACGGCACACAATCATGTTCATGTTCAAGCACTAAAGTTTTAACCACTTTGAAGTTTCATTGATTCATGGTAGGGTTTGATGAACGTTTGGCTATTGACCTCTAAACATATTGATCTTCACAATTATAATATTTAGGAGGGAAATGCATCATAGTGACGTGCAATGGCAGAAATAATTCGTTCCTATTAGAGTATTTGAGGAGGTATGTCTGTTATTGACCTAAAAATATATTGAATTGAATTTTAGAATTACAACATTTATGCACGTAATTCATCACAGTGACGTGCATCGGCAGAACTAATCTCGTTGCTATACTATTTGAGTTTGTTGAACAATAATTTGATATTGCAGTGCATATCTTTCTGCTGTGTCAGTTATATTGTAACCTTACTCTATTTGCAAGACGTAAAAGCTCTTTAAAATAGTAAAATTAAACGCTCTTTGAGTATTTATCACAGAATAGTGTGATTTCAAATGTTTTAATTTGTAGATGCTGTTTGTTGCGCAAAATTATTTTAATTCCATCCAAAACAAAGATGGGTTCACGCTATGTTCTTTTTAAAACATGATAGATCGATTTGCATTGGTGAACCGTCCTTACTTAGGTATAAGTTGAGTATATCCTAAAACAACATAGACTCTGATCTGCCGGCGCAAAATGCGCCGGCAGATCAGTGTTTAAATTGTTTGTTCAACTAATTACTCATAACAAACTGCATAGACTCAGTTCTGCAAGTGCATTTAATCACAGCATATTTGAGTCTGTCCGGTTTAATTGGTATTTGGAATCCTCTTATAAGCGAGTGCGACGGTAACTTAAAATTGTCCACGAGTATGGAATATGTAAAAATGTCCAGTCACCTTGGACCGTTGTTTGTCCACAAGCATAGTAGAGATAAACAATGGTAGGTTCAATCATCAGTGCAATTATAATGGAAGGTAGATGCTTACTATAAATCCTTGACCCCGACTACGGTAACCGGTCATCAAGTAGAGCTATTAGGTTTTATGCTTATAGTTGTCCAACTCTTCTCATTTGTCTGCTTGACTATTTCCTTTACTCAACCCAGCATGATATAGTATGAATTTTTATTTACCTCGTGCTAGAAAAATATACATAACTGACGTGAATTAATGTACCCTTTTCTATTTTGTCTTAATAAAGACGCTCCATTTGTCTGAAAATTGCGCTTCTTTTGTTAAAATCGAGTCGGTTTTACCTTGGTTTTCCGCATGCAAATTTGCGACGTCAAGGAAGTACTTAAACATAGTAATTGAAGATTGAGAATAATTTACGTATTTGAAATATTATTTTGGTGACAAGTTGGTATATAAGGTATGTGCTTAAATTTGTATTAACAATCTCGTAGATTAGACTAATGTTCGTTACTTTTGTTTACAGCGTACTCTGAGTCATTCTGTTTTTCTTTCCCGCCAACTAATTCTTTCTTTCTTTCTTTCTTTCTTTCTTTCTTTCTTTCTTTCTTTCTTTCTTTCTTTCTTTCTTATGCGAAGGCCGAACTGGTTAAAGCGTCCGCTTCTGATGCGGGAAGTCGCTATCCAAACCCAAGCCGAGTCATACCCAAGATTTTTAAAAATGGTACTTGCAGCTGCCTCGCTTGGAGCTCAGCATTAAGAAGAGGTTAGTGTTAGGACTGGTTGACCAGGTGTCAGGATAATGTGACTGGATGGGACATGTTGCTACAAGTCTGCGGCATTATGCTCCAGTGCTAGACATCACTAAAAACTGTCGCACTGTAGATATTGTAGCGATATAACTTAAAAATTGTTTAAGCTACGTTAAAATTACAAATCACAAACACACACACACGCGCGCGCGTCTCATTCATCTTTATCTTATTCTTTTCCATATAGTTTCTTACTGATTTGTTTTCAATACTTTTTTATGTGGTCTTAATCTTCCATATGATATTTGTAACGTTGCAAACCTAGCTGATCCTCTTGGATTTTTGTGTAGTATACTTCTATGGGAGATAATCCTTGATAAGTTATAAAACCTTATGGTAATGTCCCATTACTATTCCATTCATTACGGCAATGCAATTGTTGAAATAAAGTTACGTACTTGATACTTACATTAAATAAGAAAACGAACATACACGGTATGTAGTGTACAAAGTTTCGCCGGAATATTACAGTGTATATATCTGAAGAGGCAGTATTGACACTTTTTGCACGAATGGCACAGTCATTTTTTCTGGGCAACGAAATGCTATCTGCCTTCATCATGCAAATGACTTGACCAATGCCAAACTATAAACGGAATTCATAATTCTAATCCTGCATTGGTCTCTACGCGTACTCTGGTTTAATAGGGAGTAAAATATATCAATATATAATAAATTACAGAACATTAATTCCATTTAAATAGCACAAAATATGCCAAAGATACATAAAGATAAAATTTATATTGTCATGCTGACATTTTTTGTGTCTACGTTACATATATTTGGTTTCATACCACAACATCTGTTCAGTAGAAATAATTAATGCAAATTGCGATCATATATT
This sequence comes from Potamilus streckersoni, assembly GCA_016746295.1. Lineage (NCBI taxonomy): Eukaryota > Metazoa > Mollusca > Bivalvia > Unionida > Unionidae > Potamilus > Potamilus streckersoni. The sequence goes on along the minus strand of JAEAOA010001951.1, from coordinate 2,541,207 downwards.
GCAAACGCAACTAGTAGAAGAATGTAAACATACAAAAGCAACTGTTTGCTTAAGTTAGCTCTTAAAAGAATATATGAGGTTTTTCTAACTTCAGAAAAAAATAATATTTAAAGAAAAACAAGAAATATTTACAACAGGAAATCACTTAGAACGAACAGTAAAAATGCACAAGAATTTGATAGAAATTCGACACTAATAATTGATACAGAATATTTGGGATGAAAATATGTGACTGTGCGTTAGGTTGAAAAAGACAACAACAACAACAACAAAACATTAATAATAATAATAATAATAATAATAATAATAATAATAATAATAATAATAATAATAATAATAATAATAATATGTTCAACAAGTCAACCTTCCGTGATGGCTTCTACAATTACATGTATAATATGTACAGATGTTAACAAATTTTGATGGTTTACAAAAAAAACATTAAAGACGAGTGTACAGAAGATACAAAGAAAGACTAGATGTGAATCTATATAAGTCACTTTGGGCAACTACACGAAAGTACAATGTATAGAAAAATAGTACCGTATTATACAAAATCATGTAAACGATTGTTTTCGGTGAGGTTTACTAAGATACGTTCTAATACAATTGAATGAGTCAACTGTCCGTTTTAATAATAAATAGCTTTAGCACTATGTATGTATGTATGTATGTATGTATGTATGTATGTATGTATGTATGTATGTATGTATGTATGTATGTATGTATGTATGTATGTATGTATGTATGTATGTATGTATGTATGTATGTATGTATGTATGTATGTATGTATGTATGTATGTATGTATGTATGTATGTATGTATACTTGTCTTTAAAGAGATGTAAATCCACCATTTATAGAATTATTGAGATTTTAAAAGACGGTATACTACGTCACACATGTTGCTTGAAAACACAGGCAGTCCAAAGCAAATATGCCAGCTGTGCTGCTAGAAAACCCTAGTTTGATCCAAAACGCTGGCAGTGTTTGGGACCCTCTCACAACAATAAGGTTAGAACTTATAATCAGTGAATGAAATGAATAAGTTTCGTGCATTTTTTTATATCCTTGATGTTTTCTGGTTTCAAAATCGGTAGTGGTCAAAAGCAATCGGGATGATGTGAGAATAATAGTTACTTAGTTAATGCAATGATTATCTCCCGCTGACCTCTGTACTTTATATAATTTTAAGTTGGTAAGAAATGGTAAAGTGATATAAAATTTTAAATGCAAATAGTAAATAAATGTGATGGCATTAAATAATTTTGCGGCTCCTCCAATAAGGAATATTTTGCCAAAATGCACATCGGTTGCGGGAGGAGGACATTGGGGTTTTGGGGTCCGTTAGGGTGATGACAGAACGATCGGGTAGAGGAGATAATAAGCAGACAAGTTGAGGATTCAAGATGTAAACAAACTGATATAAAATTTAACGTGACACACTATTTAGTGACACTGGTGTGAACATATTTATGAAGATTGGAGTTGTGTTGCAATCAAAATGTAAATCATGCACTTAGTCTCAGTTGAATTGCAACTTGTTCGTGCATTGTACAAATAGGGCCCTAGGTGGCTGAATGTGCTCGACTCTTCAGATGACCTAAATCTCACCTTTGTAAGCGTGGTTTCGAATCTCGTGCTCAGTCGACGTGGGTATGTCGTGTTTTCCTGGGTTCTTCCTTCACCAAATATGTCAGTCACCATGTATATCCATCAAGGGCTAAAAAATAGCCTTAAACCCATATCAACAACAATAAATTCTGCACGTATTTTATTTGATATGAGTTGTGTGCATCTTGAATATCTGCGTATTTAGGGATAACATACATACATACATACATACATACATACATACATACATACATACATACATACATACATACATACATACATACATACATACATACATACATACATACATATATATATATATATATATATATATATATATATATATATATATATATATATATATATATATATATATATATATATATATATATATATATATATATATATATATCAAACTCACTATCATGTTTCTGGATCATTTCAGAATTTTGCTTACTTAACTATTTACATTATTGTAGTTGCCATCAAATCTGTATTTACCTAGCTCTACCACATTTATCTCAAAAGTATGGCAAAGCAAAGTATCAGACATATTGTGCTCGCCCCTACAGACATATTGTGCCTTATCCAAAACTCTTCTAAGACAAAGTCTAATAGAACCAATCCAAGCATAGGATTACTGTGTATGTTTGCAATGTGTGTGTGTGTGTGTGTGTGTGTGTGTGTGTTTAGATTTTTAACGTAGCTTTAACAATTTTTCAGTCATATCGCTACGATGAATGCAGTGTAGTAGTTTATAGTGATGCACTCGGGCATTATTCTGAAGACAGATAGCACAATGTTCCACTCAGTCACATTATCCTGACACCAGGCCGACCAGTCCTAACACTAACCTCTTATTTGCTGAGTGTCAAGCTGCTAATACCATTTTTATAAGTCTGGTATGACTTGGTCGGGTTTCGAACCCGCGACCTCCCGTGTCCGAGGCGGACGCTCTAATCATTAGGTCACGGGAGCGGCAACTGAATGTAATGAAATTTATTTTTGTCCAAAAGATCCACGATTCCCTTCCAAAATGTGTTAGCTAGCTAAGGTTCAGATATAATATCTCGATCTAAACCTTGGCGGATAAACAGACATTTCAGTACTTTTTCCTATTGGCTTTCGTAGTTGCTCCCTTGATAGGTAATGTCATCTAGCCTTTAGTGCTTTGTACACCTTGCTCTTCTTTAACTACCAGGCTTATGAACGTATCCAAAGTTTCCTACAAAATTCATTTCCACGTGTATCATTTGGCCTTTGCGAAGTTACTTTCTCATGGTCTCTGTTACATTATTTCCATGTTGCTTACGTTCCATTTGCTTAACAGGACAATTTTTAAGGAAAGATTTTGAGGACCAAAATAAGGGTAATTGCAAAATGGCATACAGCACTTCTGAGTAGATAAAATACTTCGAAATGTAATTGGACAAATGAAAGAAATGGATTCCAAAATATGTCCTATGTGTTGCGGAGAGAGAGAGAGAGAGAGAGAGAGAGAGAGAGAGAGAGAGAGAGAGAGAGAGAGAGAGAGAGAGAGAGAGAGAGAGAGAGAGAGAGAGAGAGAGAGAGAGAGAGAGAGATCTTTTGCAAACATGAAAAAAGTGTACAAAATTAATTTTGGTTAGAGAGAACAAAGAGCATTAGAAATATTCACATAGAGAAAACAAAGCAATACATGAAAAAATGCAAGAAAGTAAGGCTATAGAAATCATAATATAAAAGAAAGGAAACTTAAGGAAAGATGGAAAGATGAACAAATACACCAATCTAAGAGTATTTTAGACATAATGTCTTTGTCTTTGTGTCCACAAGGACAAAAACAACAGGATATCATAACAAAGTGTTCATAGTATTTCTCACCAATATGAGACACTATCAAGGCTGACACAACTTTATAAAATACTGGGCGCGTTGTCAATCGACTTCTGTAAGAGATGCCTTAATTTCACGAAGCCTCAAAGTGTAAATGATGAAGACCGTCGTATTGATTACGTTATTCTATTTGATCTCTCATACACTGTTATATTACTATCATGAGTAACACATTGAATACTATACCGCTAAAATACATAGCTTGCATATACAAACAGAAGCATACACATCTATGAAATTGATTTCCGTTGGTAATTAAATGTCAGTGTGATATTTATTTAAAAATGAAATTCTTGCAATCGTCTTTATATTCATAATTTACATTTATAAGTAAATATATAACTTTTATAAGTGTACTTGACAAGATATATTTGTCATTGATCTGTACATTCAACTTGGAAAAACGAGAGAAAAAGAATACAAATGGCTAATATTTCTAGATCTCTTTCTGTCTTTCCCACACACATTCGTCCTGAAAAGTAACCTGTGCACTATACATTTTTAAAAATGTTTGAACATGCGTAGTTAGGTCTTTTACAAATCTGTTATTTTCATGTTACATCCATTGTGTCAGGCAAAAATGTTCATTGTCATAAAATTAACGACCTTAAAAATACACAACTACCTTTTCCTTTTGACATCCTGACAGAAAAGTCCACGTAATGCTTATATCTCAATGTAGGAAAATCATTAGTTTTACATTATAGGTTTATTTATATCTAATGTTATAATATACATGCAGAATACACAGGAAAACCAAGAAACCTTTTCTTAAGTTTCTAAACACTCCCAAATGTATGAAAGGCGGATTGACGTGCTGAAATTTCGTACACTTGCAGGAAGTCCGCCCAAGCAAGCATGTTAATGACTAATTATATCAGTGTCTTAGTATGCATGGGATTCGTTTTCGTAATGGAAAGTAATCCCAATATGTCGCTTTTCTTAATGCAGTCAAGGAGCTAATTGAAAGGCACTTGAATTGCAATGGTAAAATACTGTTTAGAATAACAAATAAATGAAAAGTGCGAAAAGTCCACACGACAAGGAAGTTTGAAGTTATTTATAGATTTTCGAACCATAAATACATAATAGTCATTATATCTCATTTGCCCAATTCACCTAACGCACTGTGGTGATATTTGATAAGCCCACTCTGCAAAGGTTTCGAATTCAACTTTCTTTCTAAAAATCTAATTCAATGGCGGTGTTTTAAGTGCATTCTTTCATGAATGATAACATATGGACTGCACTCAAGCACTTTATGGCACTGTGTTTGTGATATATCTTTACTGTTTTTCTATTTTGTTGGCTATTTGCAAGACGGACTAAAGAGATACAAATATAAACATTAAAGTCTGTACCAAAAATCAATCTGCCACCACGAACTCAAATTCTCAAGCAGTCGTTTATTCGAGCCTGCTGACTTGCATAACGCTTTATAGAGCTTCGCTGAATTCCTTTTCGTGAACACATACTAGAACTTCACGTCAAAGTTCCGTCCAAGCAACTGGTGAGAATTTTTAAGCCTTCAAAAATGACTGGAACATCAAAGTTGTACAGATTTGTTACGACTCTATTGTCGTAAATTAAGTAATAGAAAAAAGCTTAAACCAAAAAGTTTTGTAACATTCAATAAATATTTTTTCCCTAGCGTACAAAAGTTAACATTTAGAAAGAACTTTCAGTAATGTGTATTCAATCGCAAATAGTCTAAGATTTATTACAAGTTCAAATGTACGAGGTTCCTACTGATTCCATTTATATACCAAGTAAGTTCCAATTTTTAATGTGTTGACGTGCTCCTAGTCTCCAACATGCTAATGTACCAGTGGCACGTATTCTAGCGATTTGTTATTGTCTTTAATCTTTTGATGTATCATAATAATCTAATTAAAATATTTTTGCTTGAAGTATATAATTCCAAATTATTGCTCCAAATTAATTTTCAAGTTAAAGTATATTATAGATAAGAACTTTATATTTCTGGTGAATAATAATTGAGTCAAGACTTCAATCCAATTGAAATATTGAACACTACAAAAAGACAGCTCTCGCCTCAGATGCTAAATGCAAGAATGAGCAATTTCTCAAGAAAACAACATTATATAAAAAGCCAGGACACAAAAGTAAAAACAGGATGAGGGTCAAGAGTTAATTCTTGAAAATTCTAAGTTGTCAACAAGCTAAAGTCTATTACTAAACTTATAATAAAGAATACGGGAACATCGGGTAAAAGTGGTTATTCATTGGGGGAATTCAAATGTCCAAGACACAGACCCAAATAAACATATTTACCTCCATTGATAATGACCATAATATTTGAGCCACACTCATAGAGAAATATTAACTATATATTATTTGTTGACAAAATGTAAAATTGCTTGTCAGGTACATAGTGAACTTAATTTAGGACAAGGTCAAGTCGAAAATACAATTATGCATAGGATATAATTATGGAGCACCCCCCCCAACAAATAAAAATTAAATATACAAAACAAGAATCAAGCTCAACGAAAAGAAGCTGTTATTGTACAAAAGGACAAGATACTTAGACTGTACTTGGAATGCAATACATACTGAGAATGGTAAATCTTTATCTCGAGTTCATCTTTCTAGTTTATGTCACAAAATCTTCATAAAGATGTTGCATCTTTCCACAGAAAACGATTGTCGTGAAGAATTTCGACCAGATCTTCGTTAAAACTGTTGTATAACCGCTCTAATACAGCTCTAGTCTCATTCAGCATTGGCGCAGCATTTTTCTTACGTTTTGTCTCATAAACTCTTGTCCTGTTAGCCATTTCAATCACCTGTTCTTTTGATAGACCTCCTGTAATAATAATAATAATAATAATAATAATAATAATAATAATAATAATAATAATAATAATAATAATAATAATAATGATGATGATAATAAAATAATAATAATGATTATTATTATTATTATTATTATTATTATTATTATTATTATTATTATTATTATTATTATTATTATTATTATTAGAAGAAGAAGAAGAAGAAGAATAAGAGAAAGAAGAAGAAGAAAAAGAAGAAAAAGAAAAAGAGGAAGAGGAGGAGGAGCATCTATTGGAATAAGAGGAAGAAGAAGAAGAGGGGATGGAAGTATAGGGGAGGAAGATGATTTTTGTAACATAAAAATGTACCTTTTGTTTTGAAATGAAAATACGTATATAGTGCGGAGCTATAATTTATTAATGATGATGATGATGATGATAACGACGACGACGACCAAGATCTTCAAATCTTAAAGCCGCGGCTCTAGTTCTTCATTTCAGTAAAAGCAAATATTGGAATAGACTGTAATTGTGAAGTAAATTTGATATCTTTCGATGGGATACAAATATTTCAAAGAATGTTGTCAGATGAAATATATCAAGCAACCAATTACTTAGATTTAAGAAGCTAAACACGTGTTGCAACACTGTCACCGGATCTTGAGAATACTCTTCGGTCTTAAGAAACAAGAATTGGTGTCTTGAAAAGACCTTCAGCCACTCCTTTAGGAAAACTGAATAGAATCCAACATGTATTCTAGCCTGTAAGTAGAAAATGTTTATTTACACGTAAGCATGCATTATTATTATTATTTTGTATTTAAAACACTCTTAAAAGGAACATGTCAATTATTTCCCAATTGCAAAGAATTTACGAACAAGATGACAGACATGTCGTTCATTGTGAAGATTTTCCAATCAAGACATATAAATCCGCAAAGTCTAAATGGTTGATTTCGCTTAGAGCCACAGTTCTTGTATTATTACAATAAGCCACGTGGAGTGGAAATGGATACGACGGTGTTTACATCAGCATGAAAAAGGTTGGTTTTAAACGTTGAAATCTGATAGAAATTAATTATTTCAGTGTAAATTTTGGGAATATTGTGTTTTCATTTAATCATCTGTAGATAGAGGTCCAAGCTGAAGAGCCAACCTCTGACTGAAACAAGTACAGACACACTGCTGGAATAGAAATAAACATGCTATATGCATTATGTTTGTATAAAGAAGAATAAAGTAGTTAACTGTGTTAGATTGGTACAAACGTACGGTCATTGGTGTTGTTTCCTTTTTTTAAAAAAAGTGAATGTAATATGCCTGAACTGACCTTTTAGATACATTAAAATGCAGCATATACTTGCATTTAATTAATTCTTTAAACAGTCTAATTTATTATCCGTGCCTTTAAATACATGCCATGTACGTCATGTATGTCAGCTTATAAATATAACCCATTTACTCCATATGGACTTTTACGTATGTCTCTAACTGTCCATGTACTTACGTTAACAGACACATGAAATTCTCTGGAGAATAAACACTTCCGGAGGGAATTCTTTTTGATGCACTCATGGAGGACATAGATAGACCATTTGACCTCTTCATGGAATCCTACCGGAGTCATCTTGCCCAGACCCAAGAAATAGTAATCAGAGTAAAGCCTTCCATGTAAAATAAGAAGCACAACCATCAATATCAATTATGTTTGGTGCTCCAACCAACTCTGACTAAACGTTACAGCTATTCTTCCTGAAAACATATTTTTTCTAGATCATATTATTGCTAGATTACAGATCGACGTAGATTTGATGATCCATCGTTTTCAAACGTGTGCGTGTCAAGTTGTTTGTCAACAGGGATCATACGTTTGAAACGTGCATACACTCATGTTACATTAAAAAATGATTCCACAAAACTATATCCTACTTTAAATCAGCATAATAACTTTCTGAAATTAAATTAATTATCAGTCTTGAAGCATTTGCATTAGGATAGCTATGATGCACATGTCGCGTTGATTAATCCGATAATAATTTATTTAAATTTTCAATTCTGAACCTTAAAGTTGAAACTCAAATCCTTATACACTCGACGCTTTGTCTGTTACATGTAATATTTGACAGCAGATCTGGTTTGTAAAACAAAGTATTTATAAGTTATATCACCCACAGCAGTTTTAAAACAAACGTACTGGAAGCGCCTGTAGCTGCTGTCAGAATCTTCCCGTGTTTTACGCATGTTCTGATGCACAAATGAACAAAGAAAGATGAATAAGTATTCATACAATTCATCATAGATTTCATCTAGATAAACGACATCAATAATTAATTTTTGAAACTCACAAACATCATATTTCATGAAGTAAACAAATGAAACACAACATATTACATCTCATGACGTCACTCTCAGCCAGTCAATACACACACGTCCATAAGTTTTTACGTATTTCATATTATTTTTAAAGAGAGTATGTGATCCAGTGCATACGTTATTTTTTATTAACGTGGAGTTGAAACAGTACCGTGTTGATGTAAACACAAGTGACCCAATAAATTTAAAGAATAAGTAACATCAGAAAAATTGGCCATTGTTTTACCTTTCCATAGGATCTCTAAAAATGAGAATCATCTTGACATCCGGGTTAACATGTCGAATTAGATGTGGTGTAAGAAAGTTAGGCTCCAAGAGGCCATAATTCTGAGATATGTCCGTCCAGCCACTAAAATCCCAGAAATCCATAGGTGTTCCGTCACCTAAGACAATATAAAATTAGTAATTCTGCTTATCACATTTTAACCCCCCTCTATTCTCCTCAACGGCCATGCTCTGGCCAAAGGAGTCTGCAGTTAATTATTAATGTTAATTTATAATACCATTAAGGTGATTTCATTTTGTCAGATATTTCGTTGTGCTTTATTGATAAAACTGCAGACTCCTGTGCTCTGGCATATATCAACAGTTATCCGTAGTTGGGCCATATTTTAAAATCCAATAAGTCATATGATGAATATACGAAGACATTACAAATGTTTGTGTACTTGTTCAAACATGCCTTTACGTTAATTTAGAAATTATTCTTTGAATATCAGAATTAGACTATTCTTTAACGGACAAACTTTAACGAATTATAAAAAAATAAATAGTTATAGAATATAATGTATTAAGCTTTCCAAGAGAGAATAGTGCATCAAAATGTTAATAAACTTTTATGCATTCGGTGTTTAAGAAGTTATGAGAAAATTTGTCTTTAATAACGACAAGAATGTTTTAAGAGCAAGAATTGTATCTTGAACTCTTTGTGAAACCTATGATATGCCATTAAATGATCTTTTAAGTATTCAAACAAAATGGAGAGCGCATTTTGAGTAAATTCAGAATTGATAATATCAATTCTTTATTTATTTCGGTGTTTAAAAACAACAGGAGAGAAATAATGACAAGATGATATTCAAGCAAATATTTCATTAGTTGATAAATCAGCGATAAAAACATTAAGAATTCTTAAAAGTGAGAGCAAAAATAACTTAAACTCTTTAGATTCTTTCCTCGTCATGTGTGTAGGGTTGCTTTAGTTGTTCTTTTCTATTGTAAAGAAAGAATTGTATATCTTTAAATAGGAAGGTATGGAGATAATTTAGATTACCTCTCTTAAGATTGATTGGATTAGAAAGCCTTCCTTTCCAGAGGAATATTTTCTACATGAATAGGTTATTAAATAAAAGAAATAAATAAAAAGAACAAGCAATAGGGAAGAGTATGAAAAAAAAAAAAACCTGGCACTACCTGTGACTAGATAATGTAGGCCGCTACTATCGACGGTCCGTTCGATGGCCGTTGCTGCGCCAGTAAAGTAGTTCAAATAGTCTTCAAAAGTTTGAACTTGAGTCGAGCGCCTCAACCAATGACCTGGAATATTACATAACGATAGATAAACAGACGCTTTAGTCAAGAAGTTGTTCCTAATTGTTACTTAGATGCTTCTCGTAACCTTCTCACACTAAAAGGTGGAAATCATATTCAAGAGACAGCAATTCAGAACTTCATGATAAAGAGAATACCGACTGGAAACTTTAAACAAAAAAGTACATTATGCGTTTATTTAGCAAATTCATTTATTTATTACATTGATGATGATGATGATGATGATGATGATGATGATACTACTACTACTACTACTACTACAACTACTACTACTACTACTACTAAAAAATTGATCCCTATCACAGAGAAGGGTGTAAGGCATATCAAACAAGGAATTATTGATAGAGAATCTTACATGAGTCGTCATTTCATTCAAATGAAATTTACAAAATAATTTCTTGTTTTAAAAGTTTATTTGAAATGAGAGCAAAATTAAGAATGTAAGACACTATATATCGTTACGATGAATAATAATGATATTATATAACCATACCACAGAATAATGTATTGTAATGACTGAAATACATTCGGATACCTCGGTCGTTACTCTCTTCTTTTTGCATGATGTTACAACGTCATTTGTGACATCATGCTGCGTTATTGCACATGTTAAGTATATAAGACAATTATAATATGGGTATATTACATAAAGAACACAGCAGTCATGTGATAAGCAAATTACCGTATCCGAGAAATAAAGAAAAAATTGATAAATTATTTCATGAAATATATTTTGAACACACGTATTTATGACATTCTAAAAGAGTACAAAAGATTGTGTTACAAAAATGTGAAAATATCAGGATGTCTATCATATTTAAACTGCGGAGATTGTAACTGAAATTATGATAAACTTGTTCATCGTATTTCTGAATCACATGTTGGCGAACTGAAGTCGAGACATCTGTAAATGTTAAATATATGTAAAAGAATAATACTCCTAATGGCCTCCATTAATATTTTTATAACAAATTCTTTTTGAAAAAAAAATACATTTTAGTTGGATATATTGATGGCCACTTAATTATATATATTTTGTTTACTTTTCCTTATCTAGCTATCGTAAATTGCACATGTCAATTAGACTATTTACATGGCAAGAATGGAATGTATAAAAATAAATAAATTTTTGACAATTCTATTCTTTCGTGGATAGATATTCTTCGAAACATGTAGAATATGCAATTTACAAGCATAAGAGAGCCAGAGAGACCGGATAATGCAAATCGGTGCAAAATTTGTCATATAGATCAAACATAAGATTTACATAATGAGCTTATGTGTCTATCAGCTGATTTTCAGAAAACAATCTAATCAAAGTTATAAAATAAAAATGGACGTGCTAATGTCAGATACCAAAACATTATCTCGCTTTTTTATATGTAAATTCCTGTTCCGCAGAAGGTTTATGATACTATGTATTTTGACGTCATGTTTTTAAAAGGAACAGTTTATTAAATATGTGGGTCTAATATCAATCGCACCAGTAGTTTCATAATTCAACATTTGCACATTTAAAGTCGCATGGGCAAAATAAGCAGTGTAATGAACAGTGTCATATGAACTTTAACCAAAACTTTCATTATACCCTTGTTTTTAATAGCATTTTTTCAAATGTAACTAAACAGCTCGATTTTTCTTTTGTATACGTAGTTCTTGGTCGTCAACAATGGATTTTTTTTTACTGAACATTGAACAATCGAAGGCTAAGACTGAAAAAGAGTCGTAATATTTTGAATTCTCCAGCACAAAAATCGTCGTTCTTTTATGAAAATTTAATATTTTTTGAAAGTTTCGGAATTTCTCAACCCTCTACACCCAAATAAAATGACTTCCTGGTGAACAGTTTTAATGTTCTTGTAATTCTTTTCCAAACTAAGTAAAAATATCAGTTTGAATACAAAGTTTAATAAATTTAATGAAACCGGAACCAGGTCATCACCGTATCTTCGCCAGGACCACCACATGGTCTCCTTCTTTAGGATTCCTTCGTTGGGGAGGATATCCGGATGAGTCGAGATTTTATCAAAAAGATCAGTGGAACCACACTTGTCAACTCCAATCACTTGAAAGTAAGGCATGCATCGTAGCGTGTGGTTGCTGTTGTACCAACAAGGGTTTTTGAATTGTCGAAGAGTTATTGGTGTTTCCTGCAAGAGAAAGAAAATTAGTAAATTAAGAGTTCGAATTTTATGAACTTTAGTTTCCTAATGTATATATCTGAATCTATATGTATTTTGCCACCACGAGGAATGAAAAACGCATCGTTTGCTCATCTGACCTTATATGCCAAGTGAGCTTATGAACATTCCTGCTTCCGTAGTGCGTTGCCAGTTCATAACTGATATTAATTAAATTTCTCCAGTGACCTAGTGGGTAGAGCGTCCGCCTCGGATGCGGGAGGTCGTGGGTTCTATCCCCGGTCTAGTCATACCAAAGACTTGCAAAAATGGTACTAACAGCTGCCTCGCTTGACACTCAGTATTAAGAGGTTAGTGTTAGGACTGGTGTCAGGATAATATGACTGGGTGGGACATCATGCTACATGTCTGCGGCATGATGTACCAGTGCAAGACATCACTATAAACTTGCCATACTACAGACATTGTAGCGATATTACAGAAAAATTGTTAAAGCTACGTTAAAAATTAAAAACACCAACACCCCTAACTGATATTTATAGATTCTTCGCAAATCAAGTTCGACCAATTTGAACCATCGGTGCTCGAGGCGAGCTTGATGTTTAAAGAAAAACAGTAATAATCTGATGGGAAAAATATCATACAGAGTGACAAAATTACCTCAGATTGCCCACATGACACGTTCAGACATAGGACCCTGTCTATCGTACACTACAAGAGACAATGTAAGGAACTTCTAAAAACTTCGTTCCACGCTTGACTCGATTTCCTTTTGCTATTTCCGTCTTTGAAGGCAAACGAATATAATCTATGACTTATTTCAATCATCAGATATTTCTATTCATCAGGCCTAAAATGATTTTTCTGAGTTGCACCCAAATGTAGTTATGGGTTCCAAAAGGTACGAATTGCGCGAATTTATCTGCCAGTACACAGATATTATCTTGTGCAATGAGGTATACAATGATTGAAATCACATTGGTTTTCTGCGACAGAAAGCCTGCGTAGCCCATCTGCGGCAGTTCATAATTTGGTTAAGATTTCCCAAAGTCTTGTATATTTTTCGATAACTTCACCAGTTTCTTCCATAGAAAAACCGTTATTCATTAAAATTGTATAAGTATTTTAATTTTGTATTGTTTAGTAAGAAATAGAAGTCGCAATTTGCGTCATTTTACGTCAAGTCTTTCAAAGAGTTGATAGCGTTACGATAAACCTATGTAAAAAGTGACATCATATTGATGTAATTACCACGTCACTTTGATCTGAGCAGTAAGGATTGATTCTACATTAGTAAAAATACTTTTACCGGACTCGACTTATTTCTGTTATGAAGCTTTAGGTTTATTTACTTAGTTATTTAATTATGGCGTATAGAGTATAGAGTTTACGGGCTTATTAATTAATTAATAAGTTATAATTACAATAATATAATAATGGATTTAGACATTAACAAATTGCAATAGAGGCTTCACCCAATCAATATTAACTTACCTTAGTGCAACCATTATATGCCGTTAGCTCGGCAGACAACATCTATAAACCATACACCGTTGTAATATAATACTAATGCGTGTTTGGTCACGTTATTTTATGGAAAGTTTCAATCTCTGCCATTACTGGCATGTCACCAGAAAAACATCCAATAACATACCGCCATTTGCATCGGCCTATTAAGGATTCCTATCGATAATCATATTAAACTGGCTTAAGGGCTATACTAGGATTTCGCCTATAAATGTAGGTGTAAGTACAATAAAGACAAAACTCAGCTGATTTCACGTACGCAAAATCGTAAATAGTCAATACAATAATAATGCATGTACAATCCGCTATTCCTTTACTGAATGAATAAATGAATGAATAAGAACGACAGTAAATTTCTGTACATACATGGGGGGAGGGGATAGTGCAAGTTGAAATGCATTATGCACACAATAACCTATGCTTATATTTTTTATACTTGTTTAATTTTAATTTTAATTAATTTTAATAATCTATACACGCTTAAATCTGCAGGTAATAAGGATTAATATAAGGATTTTATGTGTGAGATTAGGACAGTGGTATTGATACTCGACATTATTATTTAACATTTCATTTCACGCCGTTCGTTTCCTACATGTCCACCAGTCTCGATATTTAATGGCTCTACTGAAATCCTTAATTTACTTAAATTCTTTCTGTGGCTGGCACTGGCAACTATTCTATGACATACAGCAGTTTCGAATATATATATATATATATATATATATATATATATATATATATATATATATATATACATATATATACATATATATATATATATATATATATATATATATATATATATATATATATATATATATATATATATATATATATATATATATATATAAGAAGTTTTCCATGCAACTGAAGACATACAGTCAGAATTAATTCTTTTTTACCCTATATTAAAAAGCGATGAAAAGGAATATATAGGCGCTGAATAATGATAATAACAGAATTAATTATGGTAAGACTAGACTGAATAAGGGTAATACCAGACTGAATTAGGGTAATAATAGACTGAATTTAGGTAATACCAGACTGAATTAGGGTAATACTAGACTGAATTAAAGCAACACCAGTCTGAAGTAAGGCAATACCAGACTGAATTAGGGTAATACTTCAGTGAATTAAGGCAATACCAGACCTTAATTTTAATTAGGGTGACACCAGACTGAATTGGGGTAACACCAAACTGAATTAGGGTAAAGCCAGGCTTCACAATTGCTTGAGGCCAACATTATCTTTTTACATGAGAAACCACAAAAAGACAACATAGGAGAAACAAAAGAATCAAATAAATCACATTAAATTCGCTGGATAGTGTACACTATTAGCAGACTGAAAAGTACGTGCATTGCTTTGACATCTTTGCTAGTAGTAGTATATGTTGCACATCGAGCAGACTGTGTTGGTAAAAACAAGTCCTAAATAATTAAAATTATCCACAATGTCTATAAACACATCTTATCTTAAATAAACGTCTAGTCTTCTAATTCTTTGTTAAAATATAGCCTTTGTTGTAATAATATTCACAAATCTGTGTGTGCGTGTGATTTGAAATTTAAACGTGGCTTAATTTTTTTTCAGTCATATTGCTATGATGTCTGCAGTGTGACGATTTATAAAGATGTATACCACTTAGGCATCATGCCGCCGACATTAGTATAATATCCACCCCAATCATATTATCCCGACACCTGGTAAACCAGTCGTAAAACAAACCTCTTCATTCTGAGGGCCTAGAGAGGCATCTGTAATTACTCAAAGAACTGTGGTGTAGTTTACATTGCTATATATTCATCATTACACCGTCAAGCATTATCTTATCTTTAATACAAAAATTAAATTTCCCAACAGAACGAACATTAAAGTGTGTTCTTCAAATTTTGCTATTTCGTGTTGTATATCAGGTAGGAACAGTTTTGAAATCAGATTTCCATGTATGTAGCAGCATTGTATAATGAATGTAATTCTGCCGATTATCATTTGTTTTGTATGATAAGGAAAAAGGACCATGGTTTGAAGGTTCTTTAAATCTATGAACTCTGAAGCTTTTAATGTAGAAATTATTCTGAAGAAATGACTAAAATGTTAGATAAGAATATCTGTGAATAAACCCGCACATGCAAAAATATATATCAACCAATGGCGGAAAGTTGCTAAAAATATTCACAATATCTAATCAACTATTAGATATTTATTTTCTTTTTGTTGCCTCTTCCACATAGAACTAGTGAAAACACTATCGATATATTCTTTATATCCGTCCAATATGCATGAAAAATAAATAAATATATTCTTAAATATTTCTTCTTTAAAAAATAAAAATGAAGATATTTTTACCCAATTCAACAATATTAAAACAACTGAGAAAACAATACTACTAAAAAAAATAGTAATACAGAATTCGTGTAAGATATATTAAAAACTGAAAGCATTTATAAACAAGACAGGTACGTCATAACCACTCACGTAATATATGTTGAATTTTATACAATGCTTATCAAATACAATCTTTAACAAACAAAAATAACTTAAATTCCAATACAACTTTAAAATTCTCCTTAACATTGCTGTGAATATGTTTCTTTGTTAGATTGATGCAAATAGCAATATATTATTGCATGGGACGGTTCTGGTGCCACCTCGTGCCTTGTCTTCTTAACAATTATGCAAATGAGCACACGTCTCTTGTGCGTTCGATGGTGTTTTATTTGTCAAATTTTTTTGTTGTTGAGCTAACAGTATATCTAAGCCTGGTTGCACTTGAGTAAGTGCATTTGTTAGGAAGAAAATTTAGAAGCGAAATCTGTATTGTAATTATAATAAGTTATAGTGCTGCATATGTCGTCTTCTACTACTACTACTACTACTACTACTACTACTAAAACGCAGTTAATGAATAATGAAATATAAGCATTCATTATTAATTACGAAACCAGGAATAACTATGTGCATACTAATATCCACGTATTTTTGAGCAGGTATGCACCGCTTTTACCAAAAGGTACATACCATGCAAAGGAGATCTTCAATTTCCGAAGTCACTGTACTTCTGCCACACTCTACAAGGTCAAAGTCCGGTCTTGGAGTCAAATCTGCTAGGTCAATTCTTTCGTTCATACTGCTAATATATTCAACCATGGAATATATCTCCTTCACGGTATAATTTAGGACCGATGCTATTTTCTTCTGTAGATCCTCGTGCGTATTGTTTTTGTCCTCTACCGGAACCCTGGGATCGTTTGCAATATATTCATTTGCGAGTTTCAGATATTCTTGTTGGTAATAATTATTCGGTTTACCGATGTTATTAGTGCTTGTTGGGATATCTGGTTTATTACTGAGAACATCTACAGTAATTTTATCTTCCAGTAACATAGAATCTATTTGATGCATATGTGTATATGGCATTACGTAATGTCGAACAGGCGTGTCTGATAAATTATGGGGCATATGTGTATCTGATGACACGGCTTGTAGCTCATGAATCACTGGCAGCAAGTTATTCTGCACATGCGCATGATGTATGTCTGCATGTTGCATTTCAACCTGCTGTTTGTAAAGTTTTAGGAGCACGTTCTTTTGGTTGACTTTATGTGAAGGATCAAGTTTGTCCTGAACCAGAGTTTCGAAAAGTCGTCTCGACTTCTCTGTGTCAGTCTGACTTTTATTTCCGGTGTCAATCATGAAGTAGAGGCCGAATAGAACCAAGGAACAAAGAAGGACTATGTAGATACCACGCCATGACAATTTCATCTTGCTTGGTTTATTAACTAATATACCTGAAATAATAAGATAAGATTATTACATAGCCTATAAAATATGATCCGTTACTGGTAAATATATTCAATAGATTAATAGATACTGTTTACAGTTCGATTTCTGTATTCAGTTTGATTTAGTACCGCTTGCATCTTGACACTGAACCATTCAGTTTGATCCATTTTAGACTCGCCCTTCTGATTTTGACAAGTTTCATTTTATGGACTTGAAGTCATTTCCGCATAAAACGTTCATCATCCAGCATGACACTTATTTTATCTACAATGGAGGTAATGTAGAAACTAACAGAATTCGAAAAACAATGGATCCAAACATACAGCCTTCATTATGGTAGTCATGGGATGATGTTATCTTAAACACACACACACACACACACACACACACACACACACACACACACACACACACACACACATGGATCCAAACATACAGCCTTAATTATGTTAGTCTTGGGGTGGTGTTATATTACACACACACACACACACACACACACACACATTCGTGATTAAATGTGATTAAAAGTATCTGATGACGCCATGTTCAGAAGTTTTGTTGACAGTTTTACGATTTTTCGCAAGTAATGAAAATGCTTCGAATTCGTCTAAATCTTGTGAGCATACAAAGTATGCACAACATTGACCAAAAGCATTAAATTACCTAATACACTTTCATACCCATTCCCAATCCCTTTATTTGTCCATAATTTCAATGGTTTGAAAAAGTGGTGCAACTTCTTTGTTGTCGTCTGTCAAATGAATAAAATCAAGTCACTTCTTATCTCCGCCTACATCGCATTTTATTCGCTACAGAAGCCCATTAATGAAACAATTACCAATTTCTGTTCTAGTTAATAACATGTTTCTTGTTTTCTTTTTCTTATTTGCAGATTTAAATATAAAAAATAATATATCATGAAATCAATATAATTTTTTAAAAAGATTAATCTTTATATTTTCGTACATTAACATTTACCTAATTTTTAGAAAGTTAAAAGTATTAGATTTTTCTAACCCTGTCATTAATGCATTACACGCAGTCTGCATAATTTTCAGAATGGTGGAAACTGAATCGACACTATTATTGTTATAACCAAGAAAATTTAACGAAGGACACATGGATGTTAAAGAAAAGAAAATGCCAATTAAAAAGACATCAAAGTTGCATAGTGTTTCATAAGCAACATTATGCCAGCGTATCATTGGTGAAGTGGACACTGATACCGCTAAATCAGGGCCTAATCCAAAAGTAGGCTATGTATGAAATTTGGTCACTGACTATGCTGTTGACATTGGTAATTGTCAGTAGGACAATCTGATATCGCTGTAGTCGTATTGTAATTCTTATCGCGATTACCTAACTTAACATTTAAAATGTCAAGGTCACTCGAAATCACGTCTGTGGAGAAAGTTACAGTCTATTTTGAAGAATTGGAGAAAATCATGAACACTTATAAGTTGAACAAGAAACACCTTACATTTACAGCAAAACGACATTTCCGGCAACCACACCCCTCCTTTTGTAGTCGTCGATACAAACCTCGAAAGCGGTATCGATTACCAGTGAAATGTCTCATCATATAACTATTTTATCGACTGGAAATGCTGGGTTCATCGATTTCGGTTTATTTTGTATTTCTGGGAAAATGAAGGAGAAATGACTTGCTTGAAGGTGCAAAAAGCTTCTGGTACTCTCAGTAAGATTAGATGGTCAATTGGTCAAATATCCAAGAAATATCTCAAGGAATATTTCATTAGCTATGTACAGAGCGGTCTTCCTTTTCAGCCATAGCTTATGTTATGTGACGGGCACAAATCGCATTTATCTATCATGACTGGGCAAAGCAGCATAACATCATTCTGTTCATAGTTCCGCTTCATAAAATATATCACCTACTATCATTCGACGCCAGATGTTTCTGACAATTTCAGAATAAATATAAGAACAAAATCCATGTGAGAAATTATATCAACATCTGTTCCTAAGCATTCCTTATGTGAAATTGCATGCTGGGCCTTCAACATAAATATATCTTTTACAATTCTTCGAGCATCTTTTAAAAAAATATGGAATATACCCCTTCGATCCACCTTCTTTAGACTGCGCATCATTCATACCAGCTACAACCTTCCACGATCAAAGCATCGATTTCGATTTCAACAGAATTACTGAAGCCCAAAATTGATCTCTTTGCAAAATAACGAATACTTTCTTACGTTTTTCCCTTCTCGTGTTTACTTTTGTTTACATGGGTTTTGGTCCCAATGATTCTTGTGCAATACATACATGCATGCATGCATACATACATACATACATACATACATACATACATACATACATACATACATACATACATACATACATACATACATACATACATACATACATACATACATACATACATACATACATACATACATACATACATACATACATACATACATACATACATACAATTTTAACCCATTTAACTCTTTATGTGTTTACCCTTATTGAAAGTGTTGACCTTCTGATGGTTTTGTACATTTTCTGGAGCTGTACGTTTTTGGCACCACTTTATTGTGTTAAGTGTTATATATTTGGCTCGTCTACATTGAACATATTTTCTTCGAGACATTTCTATTTTCCATATTAATGTTTATTGTTTCTTTTTCCGCGATGACATACTACACTATTGCATTAAGCCTTGATAGTCAACGTAATTACAACGTCAACAGTTATTTCAGCTTATTCTCTCTCTCTCTCTCTCTCTCTCTCTCTCTCTCTCTCTCTCTCTCTCTCTCTCTCTCTCTCTCTCTCACACACACACACACACACACACACACACACACACACACACACACACACAGAGTAGCATAACCAAACTGCAAATCATGTGCTTAGACTGGGATATGGTGTAGAATGGTATCTTCAGTACTTTATACAACACAATGTCGAGAAAATATGAACTCATCAACTTTCGCTAACGATGATACTGCTCTCTCTCTCTCTCTCTCTCTCTCTCTCTCTCTCTCTCTCTCTCTCTCTCTCTCTCTCTCTCTCTCTCTCTCTCTCTGTGCCTAGATTATCTGCATACAAACACGCTCGCAAATACACACTGCACACGATCGTTCTTTTGCATTAATACATCACTGTATACATCTATACACGCTGTTATTTCCACTTCTTAGCATACAGACGGCTTGAGGGAATCCATGATCCATTTCTAAATTGCCAGTCTCTCTCTCTCTCTCTCTCTCTCTCTCTCTCTCTCTCTCTCTCTCTCTCTCTCTCACACACACACACACACACACACACACACACACACACACACACACACAGAGTAGCATAACCAAACTGCAAATCATGTGCTTAGACTGGGATATGGTGTAGAATGGTATCTTCAGTACTTTATACAACACAATGTCGAGAAAATATGAACTCATCAACTTTCGCTAACGATGATACTGCTCTCTCTCTCTCTCTCTCTCTCTCTCTCTCTCTCTCTCTCTCTCTCTCTCTCTCTCTCTCTCTCTCTCTCTCTCTCTCTCTCTCTCTCTGTGCCTAGATTATCTGCATACAAACACGCTCGCAAATACACACTGCACACGATCGTTCTTTTGCATTAATACATCACTGTATACATCTATACACGCTGTTATTTCCACTTCTTAGCATACAGACGGCTTGAGGGAATCCATGATCCATTTCTAAATTGCCAGTCTCTCTCTCTCTCTCTCTCTCTCTCTCTCTCTCTCTCTCTCTCTCTCTCTCTCTCTCTCTCTCTCTCTCTCTCTCTCTCTCTCGTTCAGTACGCTAAACATGCGGCGGTTCAAACGTATAATGCTGATTTGGGAATTTAGCTGTCTAAAACTTTATATATCAGTAGTTAAAATGAACCTATGCATGCGGTTCATATGTTTTTGCTTAAAACCTTGAACAAAACCCTTGGGTCTGAAACATATATCCATGCATGAGTATCAAATATGCTAACATACGAATGCATTTTTAGTCCGTACGTTTGTGAGGAGCGAGAAGCAAACTACTTCAATCTCCACCTCGAAAAGTCATTTCATAACAAAAATAATATGTTTTTGTCCATATAAGCGTACTGCGAACAAGATAAAGACCACGATTGTAATTTGTTATAGGAAAAAAAAAAATAAAACCATCCCATCCACCCACCCCGGCCACATAATAAGCAAGAGCTGGGTGAAAACGTTTAATTTAGGTATCAATACATTAGTATAAATATAAATGAGATACACACAATCTATTCCTAGCTAAAAGAAAAACTGTATCTTGAAATGGAGACGGGGGTTTATTACCTTTACTAATTTCATGTATGGTTTTCGAAAGAACTAAATGCATCCCTTTCTATCTAATACGTAGATCTAGAGGGGTACAGTCGTTTCAATTTAATTCTTAGTGACAGAACCGCCCTAAACGATTTGTTGAAAAAACCTATGTCTTCATTTCAGTATGTCTTCCATGCAAGCAAAGCCAACAAGTTTAATGGTGAGTGCCGATCTCTTTCTCTCTCCTACCTTCTCTTTTCTCCACATTTGAACACTTGAACCTACCTTCGGACTTTATTTTGACGTTACTTACGTTGAAAAGGGTTCCTTCATCTTTCCATCGACATGACTCGTGTAATCTTTTTCCTTTCTGCATTCTGCATATATTTAGTAAGTGAACTTTTCTGTTTGCTTTTTCTGATGCACAAACGGAGACAATAGAACATTGCCGCAGGCAACATAGTTCATCATTCTGTCACGTCGGTGTTTTTCACATGCCTCAAAAGTCACATTTATATTCACAACGGTTATACAAAAGACAATATAGAAGTTCATATTGGGATTTGAGGATTGAGAGAGAGAGAGAGAGAGAGAGAGAGAGAGAGAGAGAGAGAGAGAGAGAGAGAGAGAGAGAGAGAGAGAGAGAGATATTTGGGGATATATGCATTTTAGTCTGCACTCAGATAAAAAGCCTAAATAATTTTACGCGTGATATTAAAATAAATATGACATCATTATGGTACATTCAACAGCTTAACGGTCACCGGCCATACTCTAACATTTATATTTTAATGTCAGATTTGCATAACGTGATCAAAAGTAGTTATACTCGCACAAAAAGAATATAAACATTATCAAATGTAAAGAAGATATATCTTAATCACTCGAAGTAGAAGTATACAGAGCCGTTACTTCTCCTTAGCTTAGATTTCTCAGCTATAGAGGACACCAACAGGAAATGACGTACATTTATACACAAGATGAAGTACATGCTTCTTGTTGTCGAAAACTAAAACACTATAAACTATGGATAGAGAACATTTAGATTAAACGATTGAAAACTAATTTATTGTTCACATTTATATCAATGAGCGTGCACGAAGCACTAGATTGTGTCGCTTTCAAAAGTGTTCCATTGTTTCAATTTATTTTCAAAATTCCCGTTAATATAGGTTAAAAGGAATTAATACTGGCTTCCCTATCTCGGCCGATTGTGTAAAAAAAAAAAATCGGTACACTTAAAAGAATCCAAAGGAACGTATAAAAAAGAAATCGGCAAGCTTAAAAGAATCCAGAGGAACCAAAGTTGGCTTCCTTTTGTCGGCCGACTTCATTAAAAAAAAAAATCGGCACACTTTAAAGGTCCAAAGCCAGTTTCCAAAGGTTAGCTTGCTTTGTAATAAAATAACCTTTTTATATGCTGTCGGTAAATGTTAGGAATCAGTTTAATGCTCGCTGCCAGTTGTGTTTCTTCATCACCCGGGCTTCTATTTGTTAGCTATATGTAATAATAAATGATACAAACTGGCATTGATCTTTGATGGTTAAATAGTATACACAGCAATAACTTGCTTTTAATAATGCTTTTGTAACCCATACTAACGAAAAATTATCATTTGCACTCACAGTAAGCAGTCGGGTGATATTCCCGTCTCTTTTGCGATTTTCCAGCGACCGTCTGCAGCTGATTCTAGATCAATGATGAATTTCCATATTAATCATTAGTAACATATAAAATTAACGATAAAAGTATTAATAATCCTCGTATTCTAAATGAATTTAATAT
Source organism: Potamilus streckersoni (assembly GCA_016746295.1). Lineage (NCBI taxonomy): Eukaryota > Metazoa > Mollusca > Bivalvia > Unionida > Unionidae > Potamilus > Potamilus streckersoni. The sequence goes on along the minus strand of JAEAOA010001951.1, from coordinate 2,517,474 downwards.
GGTACACATTTTCATCACAATCCTTTCTTATTTCTGTTCCCTCCTTCTCTCTCATGCATAACGGACAAATTTCGCAGAAATGTGGAGTGAGAGAAAAGGAATTTTTGGGCTGGATTGTAATCTTAAAATAGAAGTTACACCAAGTAACCTACAAGAATATGGTTCGTCGTAACGATACGTGTGCACTTTCATTGGGATTTATCTACATTGTTTATCAATGATACAAAGTTGCAAATCAAGTATACAGAAATTTCTCGGTTGCGTGGTACAAATACTATTATGTATTCCATGTTTTGTTTTTGTTGTTGTTTCTTAAACATACTATAATGTTCTAAAAATCGATTATTATTATAAAAACATGAAATGTCAAAAGGCACCCCACCCATCTCTCTCTCTCTCTCTCTCTCTCTCTCTCTCTCTCTGGAACATACGGGCTAAAATATATGAAATGACGCACGTAGAGGATTTTCGCTTGTGTCATCCCACGATATCTCTAGACTTATGAATGATGGTAAAAGTTAAGTCAAAAACCGACTAAAGGATGAGAGAGAGAGAGAGAGAGAGAGAGAGAGAGAGAGAGAGAGAGAGAGAGAGAGAGAGAGAGAGAGAGAGAGAGAGAGAGAGAGAGAGAGAGAGAGAGAGTATAGTATGTCGGTGGTACTGTTACTAAAATAGATTAATGACTTAGAACAACAGTAATTATATTAAAATATTTTAATTACCTCTTGTTGTTTCGTTCGTCATTTTGCTTTGTTTCTATTCCACATAAATTATCATGAACCTGTAGGTGAATGCCTTAGCGTTCATGTGAATGGCGTAGCTAACCAAGTGTTTGTAGTGGTCTACTTTTATTATTAAAACCATCTTTTACGTTTAAGTCATAAGTGTGTATTATATTGATTTAATTATTGTGATGATAAATAGAAACTAAGAAAAGAAAACAATCACTTATCAATATGCAACATAATTGTGAATAGCCACAAAAAGCATAGAACTACATTTTGTAGCGGACACAGAAATGTGAGGAGTTCATTTACTAGGTCAATACACCTGAACCTGTAGTACATCTTAACTCCGTTCAAGGGGCAAGTATATGTATTTGTATGTAATATAAATAAAATTTATGTACAGTATGTACCCTGTATCAATGATATACCATTCATTGTATTAATTTTTCATCAAGAAAGGTATAGTTCTCGTGGTATATCATTGATACAGCGTAATACTATACTATACTATACTATACTATACATACATACATACATACATACATACATACATACATACATACATACATACATACATACATACATACATACATACATACATACATACATACATACATACATACATACCTACCTACCTACCTACCTACCTACCTACCTACCTACCTACCTACATACATACATACATACATACATACATACATACATACATACATACATACATGCATGCATGCATGCATGCATGCATGCATACATACATACATACATACATGCATACATACATACATACATACACAAACGTATCTATCTATCTATCTCTTTATATATATATATATATATATATATATATATATATATATATATATATATATATATATATATATATATATATATATATATATATATAAACAGCATTTAAAGAGTTGGTATACAGCAAATTGATATATCACTACTATTGGTATATCAAATTGTTATCCGTCTATGGCGCAAGAAGACTAATAAATAAATATATAAACAATCTTTCAGCTGCAGGCCAATAGATAAACGATGAATTTCGAAACACAGCATCATTACTGATGCATGAAAATAACGATAAAATGCAATAATATCACTGTTTTCTATAGGAATTTAACATGTTACATAATTTCTTCGCGATCCTTTCTTTATTCCATGTCGCAGCCATGAACCATCATGTCCCACTGACTCACATTTTCCTGACACTAGGTCGAGCAGTTCTAGCAGTAACCTCTTAATGCTAAGTCTTTGGTATGACTCTACCGGAGTTCGAGCCCGCAACCTCCAGCATCCAAGGCAGACACTCTAACCATTAGGAGACCGGACCGTTCTACACATGTATGTAGCTCTGTTAGACAATGTGTCGCGTACCAAACCAATACCGTCTGACAAGGTAAGAGGCGAGTTTTAACGATCAACATACGGATTTTCATGTCCCTTCCAAAACGTTTGAACAAGTTTAAAGATTCAGAAAAAATACTTTTGTGTTTAAAAAGTAGACACGATGTCGCACAAAGGCGTGTCGTCAAGGTCACATACAGGGTTCAAAGATCAACAGAGTGATCTCAGTTTTTGCTCTATTAACGTTGAATGGATTGTGGTATTTTGATCAACTTTGCACATACGTGTATCTCTGAGAGACGACTGTTATGTATATTTAATTTGCACTCTTTGTTTGTCAGTTTGTTTAATATTTTATTTTAAATGAACTTGAATCAATGATTGTTTTAAATTCTGTAATCAGCTAATACATAGCTATTTTTTTCCTCTGTTAGAATAGGTTTACTATTAGGATTGTTATCTTTGCCTGAGTCAAGGACATTATGTTTAACATGTTCTTTATTATAATGTTAGTCGCAAAGTTTATAATTTTACATAGATTTTATCTTATAAACATTTGGAATCTTCCGAAATGAAATCTTATATTAGGTTATATTTTTTTATAAAAAAGAAAATGTTTATTGTAACCTGAGATCAAGCAGTGGACTGTTAATCTTGTTTTTATTTAAATTATTTGTGCATGCATTAATATCTGAGCAATACCGTAAGTTCTGTTAATTTTTCGCCTTTCATTCTAGGGAAATTAATTACTTGTTGAATTTACAAAACTTCTTGCTTGTCACTTTTTTCTATTACTTTTTTAAAGACCATTTATTCGTAATACGATGTGTTGCGTACCAGATGCTGGTCCGTGTTCCTAAAGTTAAGATCAGAGATGGAGTTTACAGGTCAGCTCAGGATATTCGTATCCGCTCTATAATTCTGATAATATATCTTTGATAGAACAATGGATTGCATTAAAGATTCTCTTAATTAAACAATTACTTCTTTCATTTAATACCTAAAGTGTGGGATCTTTGTGTCAACTAGACACCGTAATAGTTCGGTTTTATAAAGTAATTTGCTAATTCAGACAGTAACATTGATTTTATTTTAAAGAAAATGATCATTTTGTTCAAACTACCTTTGTTAGGAAAACCCAGTTGTCTTCGCAAGTGCTTGCAGTTTTGTTTTTTTTTTTTTTTAAAGTTTTCGTTTTACATATCCTTGCCTTAGTTTATCCTTTTTTCCCTAAAATAATGCAGATTCAATAGAAAAACATTTCCTAAAAAGTAATACCGGTGCTGTTTAATTTATGCAGCACAACATTAGTGCTGTTTAAATTAACCTCTATTCGGATATATTCAGCCTAATGACACCTTTGGACCAATGTGCCGTCTTTCAAATATGATGGGACTAGTGAGCATTCTGACCAATATAAATATATTCGAAATATTGAATGTTCGAAGCAACGAACCGATTTCGTCACAGAGAACCTTCGAACTTGTGATCTTCTTTTGAGATATTTCCCCACAAATGAACATTTGGACAAAACTCTGTGTTGTCCAAAACTTTCGGACTTAATATCTTTCAAATGTTTCCTTGGAAGTTATGAACCCGAGAATAAATTGACTTTCGGACTATTGACCACTATATTCTTCGAACATGCTAACCCATTGGCACAATGAAACTTTGGGCTACAATGTTCGGAAAGCATAGTTTTTTATTTATCTAAAAGGACAAATGAACCTTCAGAACATCGTGCAGTTACAAAGCACTCTAACCAGTCATTCGTAATAGATCGTAAAATGAACTAATTGTCTCAACGTAATACACTAGTTTTATATAAAGGGACACAACTCTGTGGAGACTACAACATAATCCGCGTGTCTGTGTGTATGTGTGTCTTTGTGCGTCTGTTTCTGTATGCGTAAGAAAGAAGGAGAGAGATAGACATTTTGAAAAGGTTTTACGAAAGATGGTCCAGAGAAATCAAGAAATAAGTGGAAGATTATAATATTTTGAGTAGTAAAGGTGATATTATATTTTCTCGTTTTGTTAGCTGCACTTTCTTTACAATCGTAAGCAACGTGTAGCTTTTAAAGGTGAATTAAAACACAGAGAAAATAAGATACGCTCTTCCAAAAGGTAGATAAGATGAATGTAATACCACGCCATGCAACCCGAGTGATGTTGTGCCATGCCATCAGTGATGCCGTGCCTGCCATCAAAATGATGATGTGCCCTGCCATCAGAGTGATACTGTGCCATTCCACCGGAGCGATGCTGTACCTTCCATCAGAGTGATGCTGTGCTATTCCACCGGAGCGATGCTGTACCTTCCATCAGAGTGATGCTGTGCTATTCCATCAGAGTTATGCTGTGCATGCTATCATATTGATGATATGCCCTGCCATCAGAGTGATACTGTTCCTTGTCATCAGAGTGATGCTGTGATACTCCATCAGAGTGAAGCTGTTGTGCACGCTGTCATAATGATGCTATGCCTGCCATCGAGGTGCTGCTAAACTCTGCCATCAGTGATGATTTTCCCTACTGTCGCAGTGATGCTGTACCTTGAGATATGAACAGTGCATCATAATCTTGTTTCTGTATTATGGAAAGCGCTACCGATCATGTGTCAATCTATGGGTCACATCCATGCACTCACAAATCATAAATACACCCAGAATCACAAATTATGTTTCCGATGGTTTCGCTTGGCTTGATTCCAAACGGACAAATGGAAATGAGTTAAAGATTTGATGCAACCATTCACAAAGTTTTAACCAGATCATCTAACCATTTTATTCCCATTTGAAATTCCCGCTTGGGCTTACAAACATTTTACCGTTCATCCCAAGATTCCCATTTGTTATCTTGAATCTTTTTATCTCGTTTAATATCTGATTCTAATTTGTGCATCGACTCTTTTCACACTGTTAAAACAGGATACCAGTTTGGGCCTAGAATCTATTTTCCCTATTTAACGTAAGATTTCCGTCGCGATCATCCCATTATACTACCAACAAACATATTAATGACGTATTTTGAGACGTCGCGATCGTTATATTATACTACCAGGAGACATATTAATGACATGTTTTGACATGTCGCGATCATCCCAATATACTACCAACAAACATATTAATGACGTATTTTGAGACGTCGCGATCGTTATATTATACTACCAGGAGACATATTAATGACATGTTTTGACATGTCGCGATCATCCCATTATGCTACCAACAAACATATTAATTACATGTTTTCAAAACGTATGGAACAATGTCAGACTTACGTTAACGTTAATTTTGTGATTCCTCTCTTATATTCAATCCGCAACATCCCCCCTCCTTCGTTAGTCCTAGAATACCTAAATCACATAGACCCACCACAACCCCCAGATGATGGGTCATTTAGATAATAGTATAAAACTATTGTGCAAAACTACAAATCATCTGTAACAATAATTTTGTTTCTTACAAGTGGGAGTGATGGGTGGATGGGGTACAGTCTGTTTGAAGTTATACACACACAGTTGTGTTTATATCATTAGACGTCAATATTACTGACATACTTGACCCGATTGATCAACGTCACAGCTAGCACAGAAACTTGCATCACTAAAGTGGACATGAGGGCATTATTAATTCCAAACTGACGAGTTTTATCAGAGTGCCGTTTGGAAAGAACAATTTCGCCTGCCGAAGTTGACATATCGAGATTAGGAAATAAGTACTGAACCAGGTTGTCTCATTGTTTACGTCAATACCTGACAACATTTACTTTAGTGTGTAATGTGTTTGATATTTACTGTTTCTTAATATACAAAACACATTAACCATTTCTTTATCTTTTGCTGACCGCGTATCTCAAAAGTTCTCCCGACAGCATTTGGTATAAGTGTATGACAAAATATGCTAAAAGGTCGGCGGATAGTTAAGACATTGAATTTAATACTTCGTTGGTCGTTGGGCTGGGTTGCAGGTGGGTGGGTGAAAATGTTCACAATTACAGTACAATCTTATACATACATACATACATGCATGCATGCATGCATGCATGCATACATGCATGCATGCATGCATGCATGCATGCATGCATGCATGCATGCATGCATGCATACATACATACATACATACATACATACATACATACATACATACATACATACATACATACATACATACATACATACATACATACATACATACATACATACATACATACATACATACATACATACATACATACATACATACATTTGCACATGTTAAATGTTGTATGAAGCCAAGCAGATAACCCTTGCTCATATACTCTTTTCTCGTCTAGTACTGATATTGCAAAGCGGTGAAACTTTTACTCTCAGGCTTCGTTGCAAGAACAACAACAGCAGCAACTCTAATACCATGATATCTTCATTTTTTTGCCAATAAATTTACCCTGACTGTTACTGTATGAGTGAAAGTATATCGCTCACAAAAGCATCGTCGCTGTGGTCTACTCTTAGGATTTTAAATTTTCTTTCGTCCTCCCTATTTGAAGTGTGACTCGTATAAGACTCAAACCTATTGATATCAATCTTGAACTGTGGGTGAAAGTTGCAATGAACGTGATTCAAGCACCCAAGTTGGTTGATGTGATATGTTTTCCAGGATTTATTCAAGAAAGTCCCTAAATAATGTTTCGGTCCTTTCTCAATTACATTGTCACCGCTTGCCAACGAAATAACGCTTAGAATGGATGCATCTTGGATTGAACGCTTGATTCGCATGGAAACATGACCATATACATATTATATAGGATTTATTTCCATTTGGTTTTTTTTTTGACATTGCTCAAATCGTAGATTGGGCTTTGATGTAAATAAAATTACGCTCATTGACAACAAACTTAACTTGGAAGGTGTTTCTTGGGAATAAAAAGTGTATCATCAGGCCCGGCCGTAGGGCAATGTAAACGAGACAACCGTCTTGAGCTCCGTTTTTTCGCGGCTGATGAAAATCAACTCCATAATGCAATTTTTATTGCGTGGGGCTCCGCACATCGCTTGCTGCCTTGGGCCCTTCACATCCTAAGGCCGTTTCTGTGTATCATACAACAAACTGATTTAATGCTACCTTTTATCATGTATTTAACCGCTTCGGTGGCCAAGTGGTTAGAGCGTCTGCCTCGTATGCGGGAGGTCGTGAGTTCTATCCCCGGTCGAGTCATACCAAAGACTGTAAAAAATAGCATGACGCCCGAGTGCTAGACATCACTATAAACTGTCACACTGCAGACATCGTAGCGATATGACTGAAAAAGTTTTAAAGCTACGTTAAAAATCATAATCATATCACACATATCACGGATTTATGAAAATTGCTTTAAACCCACCGACTCATATCATAATATCCTGCTCATCTTCACCGAAATCTTCCTGTAAAAAACTCTGAATGAGAGTTTGAATTCTTTTTACAGTGGTGAAAGAAATAATGAAAAAGGAATTAAAATACTAAAATGTATAAGGTTGTTTTGTGGCTTTCTAATGTGAGCATATGCAGTCAAGCGCTTACACAGAGAGCACACTTAGGGATAAATATGTATTGCACAGGAAAAACTTTGTCATCAGGCCATACTTTCCAAACATTTATCGCACATTGTTTGCAAATGGTGACTGTACTGTAATTATTTTTATACTATTTCACATATGGTCACAAAGCATGAACTTTCATATTGGAATTAAGGTATGTAAAACATTACTAAGTTCAACTGTCGAGAACACGAATCCTATACGCTAATTTGTCACTGCAAAATTGCGTGTATAGATAAGGCTATGCTTTTTTTCTCATTGTAAGCAGTTTAATTTGGCCGTTATATAGTTATGACAGTGTTGGTTGGCCACCACCCTGTCCGCAAAATAGTTACGTCTTCTTGGTATGTACATACGACACGTCTACATATCAATATTAGAACGTATTTTTGGGTACACACCCAAGGACAAATAAGGTTGACCTACAAACTTGCTGCTCCCGTCAATCAACCATTTTGGCTTTGGAAGAAATGAATATAGATGACTTTCATATCGAGTGGTAATTTAGTGCTATATACCAATGGCTTTCAGAACGGTGGTACTTTATCCCCAGATAGAGAGGTCTTTAAAAGGAGTCATCTAATCTTAATCCAACTTTAATCTGGCCGTTCAGAGTGATCTACTTCAACATGAAGACTGTTAGACTTTTGGAATTGTGTGCTATTGCTGCTGGTTTGTATTTATTTATTTATTTATTTATTTATTTATTTATTTATTTATTTATTTATTTATTTATTAGTATTTAAATACATAGCTCTGAATGACATTTGTAATGAAATGCAGTCAGAAATGCGCAGCCTCCTATTCTTAATGCGCACGTTTTCATTGCACATTTTTACTCATACTGATACACAAATTATTAACAATGCTGATGTAGATTGTATAGATTTCAGGTAAAAAAATGATATTACCGATCTTATAGAATCTTTTTAGGTAGATTAACGGTTGTAAATATTGGATATTTTTTTTTACTACTTTACAAGCCACCAGTAGCACTACCAAGCACTCTAAAGCAATTTGTCCACACATGCATTAATTTCAGTAGCTACTGTTTTTGGAGGACACACTGGAGAGAATAGCCATGGACACGATGGCACACATCACAATGACCAGAAAGAAAACCATGGAAACCATGGCTATAATGGAATTCATGAAAACCAAAATGGGCTCCAAAACAACAACAGGTATCACCTTGGACAAATAGGAAACCAGCTAGCTCTGAATAGTGCACAAGACAACCCAGGTCAATCCATACCTATTCCTGGACAAGGTAATGTCCCAGAACCCTTTCAGCGTTATGGCACCGTAGCGGTATCATGGTGGAACGCATACCTTGCGGATCAACAAAGCTGCGGAGTTCAGAAAATTAAGCCTAACAACCCTTACGTCAGGATTTTAGGGGGACATTTAGCCAAAGAAGGTAGCTGGCCATGGATGGTAAGTAACCTATTATACAATATACAGTGTAGCCTCCCAACAGGGTCAGCTCCCTTTTAATAGCCACTTCATATTTCTGTCTTTTTAAATTAACATGCATACTTACCTCTCTTGAACAGATATCTTTTTTCCCCATCAGACAAGAGGCTGTTAGAGAGAAGCCGCTTTGTACATTATATATCATAATAAATTTATGAGGTTTTTCTTGGGTGAATATATATATATATATATATATATATATATATATATATATATATATACATATATATATATATATATATATATATATATATATATATATATATATATATATATATATATATATACATATATATATACATATATATATATATATATATATATATATATATATATATATATATATATATATATATATATATATATATATATATACACACATAATAATAATAATAATAATAATAATAATAATAATAATAATAATAATAATAATAATAAAAATAATAATAATAACAATTACGAGAACTTTATATAGCGCCTAATCTTAGAGGCTCTAAGCGCTTTACTACATTTGACAACGCTTAAAAAGAATAAAAAAAATATAATGAAATGATTACAAAAATAAAAACAAACACCACAAAATTAGAAACAGAAAAAAATGATGCAAATTTTTAAGGTAAGGATACGTTAAAAGGATAGATTATTAGGTCATTATGACTATTCTTGTATTAGAAATAGATGAAATTTAAGGACGCTTTTGAATGAGATCACTGTCTTTATGTCTAAGTGCAGTGGGCAATTCGTTCCACGTTGCTGGGCCCTGGTATGCAAAAGAACGTTGTCCATATGATTTCAACTTCCTAGTGGGTACATTGAGAATGCGAGTGTCAGAAGAGGAGCGTAAGCATCTTGCAAGTGTATACACATGGGTGATGTCAGATAGGTTTGTTGGACTGGAGCCCGTCAGTGAAACGTAGCACAGAGAACAAATTTTATGTTTATTCTGGATCGTATGGATAGCCAGTGTAGGGTACAGAGCAGCGGAGAGGCATGCTCTGATCGTGGTACTCTTAAGGATGATCCGAGCAGCAGTGTTTTGAACTTTTGAAGTTTCTGAAGTAGATATTGAGATGAACCAGAAAGATTTGAATTACAATAGTCAAGTCTAGAAAGTACTAAGGAACACACAAGTGTTTTAGTGGCATCAACTGATAGATACTTGCGAATGGAGCTGATGTTTCTCAGCTCAAGATATGCAGCCCGGCACATGTTCATGACATGTTGATGGAATGAGAGTACTGTCAAGAGTGAAACCGAGGTTTCGTACTGACTGCTTGAATTTAATTTTGATGTTGCTGATATTTATTGTCTGAGGTAAAGAATGTAAATGAGAAAGTCTTTGTGTTGTGTGTGTATGTATGTATATATATATATATATATATATATATATATATATATATATATATATATATATATATTCTTCAGATTCTCGGGTTCTTGAGATGTTTAACCGTTAACTTCTATTTTAGATTTTCTGACGATACAAACTGAGTATCTGAGTTAATAATATCTGAATAACTTTGTAGATCAAAGGATCTAGATTAGTTAAGAAATTGCCTTCTCTGATTTGTTTGGAAATTAACCAATGTGATCAAACTCTCTTCTTATTCTGATTTGCCGCCGTACAAAAAAACATGAGTATAGTTGGAAAATCTGATTCTAATGCGACTAAAGGTAAACTGCTTACATAACAGACTCGCAGTAATAAAACTATAAAGTTTTGTAATGCCTTTTCATTACCAAAGAATAATATTGAGGAAGCTTTTTAATGATCCATGTTTGAAAAAAAAACGAAGAAGTTAATTTCAGAATATTAAAGAGATGAAGTTTGTTCAGCGAGCAAACTAAATTTTTAATGCATTTAATACAGTGTAATAGTAGGATTAATACTGTGCAAATTTCATTTATTTTGCACAATTTCTTTGAATGTATAATTATAATGGTTATTACGGAAGTGAAAATTCACCAAAATAGATTCTGAATAAAAATATGTACAATTCAATGACTATTTAGAAATATACAAAGTATCAGTTGAATATAATATAAATGTAATAGGCTTTGCTAAGACAGGTAACACCAGGAAGAATAAATGTAAATCTATTGCAGGTATCTATGTTCTCGACGTTGATTGGACAGCCTTGGTGTGCGGGCACACTGATTGGTCGGCAGTGGGTTCTCACTGCAGCCCACTGCTTTAGATTGTAAGTTGGATTTCAAATTATTTTTTTTCAAGCCGTACATTTAGTAAATATTATGTGGAAACACACACACACACACACACACACACGTACACACACACACTAAAAGTTGTTCCGTCTTTATTTGATTTTTCTTTTTAAACATGTCAATGTTTAATAATGCCTTAATGTAATTAATAGGTAACGTGTTCGTCATTCAGAGGGTTCATTATTCAAAGGTTTCTGTTTACAAGGAAACTATTCGCTATGCTCTGGAACTAACTTAAAATTTTTTGTAACTGAGTAAATAATCGAATTAAAGAGTTATAATAAACCGGGTTACTGCACTGTACTGAAGTCAAAGTGACAATGCAAGTACATATAATCCAATGTCGAAGCAATATTAAAATGCTGGTAAGTTTCCATTTAAAACACTTAAGTGTACATGTACTTTTTCGTGTTGTATTTTTATTTTCTCCTAACGTTAAGTGTTGGCTAAGAGTTTCGTAGAATGGTGTAAAATATATTTCACTTCTACAAATTCGTGTTTACCAAGCAGGCATGGAAAGAATATTAACAGACCGATTTCATCGTTATTCGTTTCCTGTACTTCATGAATAAAAGGTGTTTAAGATGAAATACGTGCATATAAACTGTTGCTAAAGCAATTCATGACAACAACCTGAACATTTTGGAAAGCACCAGTTCTTCATGTAAAAGTGCCACTGACATTAAATATTGATGTGAAGGTAGGGACTGAGGTTTAAAAGATTTCATTTGAAAAGAAAAGTTATTGGATTTCAGAAGGACTAAGATCTTTAAAAGAAGAATCATTTGCTTTCAGGAAATATTAGCTTTTATTGGGATTGCTTGAAGTCTGTGAAGAAGAATACAATACCAGTAACAATAACACGATGTCTTTTAGGTGAGGAGACGTTTCATTCTGTGAAAATGTATGTTTGTGTATGAGCTAGTCAAAATGTTTGCCCCCAGAAATAGAACGGTAGCTTCCTTAAAGTATAGTTGTTCCTACCATTAAGAAATATAGAGGGAACCATTTGGGGACATTAACTTTATTTACTTTTACTTGCATATCTGAATAAATAATAACATTCAACGTCCAACTACAGTCACTTCGCTGATCCGACCAAGTGGGTTCTTCGCTTCGGAATCTACAACGCATCCGGAGCATCTGAAAATTCCAGGGAGCAAGTCCGCCTGATTTCCAGATTAATCATGCACCCTGATTTTAACGACACGAAATCATCGTTCTCTTTCGATAACGACATCGCCCTGATCAAATTAGACAGACCTGTAACCTTCGCTGACGTGGTGTCCCCACTTTGCTTGCCAGTCGCCAATGATCCAATGAATGAAGGTCAAAGTTGCGTGATCAGCGGTTATGGAATAGCAAACTTGAAAAACCGTTAGTATCATTAGTCATGTAGAAATTCTAAACATCTTAGTGACCAAACATAAGCCATAGTCATTAGTAAGCAATACTAACATCATAACTTAAGTAGCAATAAACACTACTGAAAATTTGCCATTAAATTACCGACACTTTGTTTTAGTCATGATTGGCTCTTGATTTACGTGTACGTATTTATTTCTGGCAATTCATGGGGAATAACAAACAAACAAACAAACAAACAAAATATTGTTGCTCGTAATAACTTTATAGTGAAGTGAAAATGCAAAATACATGAAATGAATAGTTTAAACCTCCAGTCATTGGCGGATCCAGAAATATCGTCTGGATTGTGGATAGGGAATGACGTCTGTGAGTGGGTCGGTTGGACGTAAACAAGTATGCGAGAAATCTTTGGGGCAAAATTGCAGGGGACGAAGACCCCTGAAGTTCCTACATTTTAAATGTTTCCAGGGCAAAACATTAACCATTCAAACCGTAAGAAAACTTACGCTAGAAAACATGCCGGTTGTACCACACGTAGGAAAGGCTCTCCCGGCTCCGCCCCTGTAAGTCATTCCACATGATTCAAATAAAATGAACACAGTAATTGATAGTAGCGTACTAACAGGGGCGGACAGGGCGGTTGCCCCAGACTACAGAAGTCCTGGGGCTCGATTTGTAATTGAGATATGTATTTTGTAGAGTTCCAGAGAAATCATAATGTTTTATTGTTTATATTTCAATAATTTTTTAAAAATATTTTGATAATGAGATTCAGAAGTCAAATTGTGTGTGTGTCTGTCGGTGTGTGTGTGTGTGTGTGAGAGAGAGAGAGAGAGAGAGAGAGAGAGAGAGAGAGAGAGAGAGAGAGAGAGAGAGAGAGAGAGAGAGAGAGAGAGAGAGAGAGAGAGAGAGAGAGCATATTTTTACTCTTATTGTCACTAATTTTCAGCGATTGCAGCTGCGAAGGAACTAAATCTCTTGCATCAGGCTACTGTCCCTTTAATTGTAAACAGGCGTTGCGCCATGTTTGATGGCTATGCGGACAAAGTCACAACCAATATGGTGTGTGCTGGATACACAGAAGGGGAAGTGGATGCTTGCTTTGTAAGTAATTTTAGAAAGAGACATTCTTTTGGTTCGTTTTTTTTCTACACGTCGACATAAGCATGTTTTTAATACAGAGTCATTCGGAATAAAGTGTATTGCCCAAGGGAATAAGATGTTAGTCAGCCAGGCCTGGTCCGCTGGTAGGATTCGATCCTGTACCCTTTCGGTCGTATGTACGTCATGCTAACTACTGAGCCACAGCGGCACCTGGTTCCATTCGTCACCTCTTATAAGCTGCAGGAGAGAGCTTTCGGTCTGTTCTATATCCCGAACATGAAGGAGTTTACAGGAATCAGGTCGGATACTGCTGGTTTGAATTGTGCAGTATTGTTGGCCTATCTTCATCAACATCCCTTGTGCCGAGTATGCAAAAAGTACTTCAGGTTTTGAAAACCCCTTTTCGTATCAACTAAGTTGTACTCAAAGGTGTAAAATATGCAGTTTTCATGTATCATTTAACCTGGGTGAGATATTTTTGCTGTGTTTCATTTCTTTCTTGAAATTAAGTTGAAAATCATTTAGTGACATGATAGTGATAAATGACAACTACATATTTAATGTTTGTAAGTTGGAGTTCCATTTATGGTTCGTTCATATAGGTCATGTGACTAATATTTTTCAGGACCCTCATGCAGGTTATGTATTAACATCATGTTTAATTGCATTGATGGACCCAACATATATGCCACAAATATTGAATATTAAAGAATCAAATTGTAAATTTGCTTAACGGTACTAAGAAGTCATTAATCTTTATTATAGGGCGATTCCGGAGGTCCAATTCAGTGTGAAACTGGCTGGAAATGGCACATTACTGGTAAACGTAGTATGTTTGCACTACAACTAAAAATATCACCACATTCAAGAATCAGATAGTCATATCACAGTTCATTTATGTTACGAATCAACTTTGTCGTCATAGTTTGTACATCGGTCTTATTCAATCGCTATACCTACAATATCAAACTGCGCCCATCATCCCCGACTTTGCTTTCGCTTTGCTCAAAAGACACCTCATGCCTATTGAAAACAGTCTGCAATTTCTGCAATAATCTTACATACATATCTTCCGGTATTTATTTTTTCTCGTAGTATCAGAAAAAATAGAAATCTATCTAATCCTTCATTGTTTATTTATCTTTCTTTTCCCCACATGAAATAAACGTGATACGAAAAGCAACGCAAATTACTGTGTTCTGATTGTTAAAGAATTTGTACAGGCAGACGCATTGTTTAATAACTCAGTCTAGTCAGGAATGTGCAACACCTTTTAGGAATTCCTTTGAGAATTCGTTTACTTATCAATAGTCCTAAATATTGCTATTAGTTAGGTATCATAAATCTTTCACCGAGTCTATGCTATATTTCTAAAAGAAATCAATCAAAATTAAGTACTTTTTCTACTAGTGTGGGAATATGATTCACTTAGGTTCTCACTCTTGTTAGAAGCTATCTCTTTTCAAATCGAGTTTGTATCCTGACTTTATCTATAAGTAAAATGTACTGTCATCATGAATACAAGTGATAAATCTGTTACATAGTGCTACAGTTTGTTTACAATCTGTTTGAATTATAAAAGTATTGACTCATTTCCAAAGTAAAAATGGCTCTATCAATAATGTTATTATTTTTGTATTTTAAATTCGTAATGTGTGTGTGTGTGTGTGTGTGTGTGTGTGTGTGTGTGTATTAATAAATTCAGTTAAATCGGATTGGTCTCTAAATTAGAAAAATATTGCTAAGCATTCGCCCTTTTATTGAAACGAACGATGAGATTGAAGGTACAAGGAATAATTGTTTCAAAATGTCTAAAATGAGATCCAATCTGAATAAATTACTTCTGTGATTACGGAACAACTAGCAAGAGTGGCATTGAGCATTTTTTCTTACTTTCTAAAAGAAACTCAAAATGGAACAATTATGATTAATTCCATCTAAAGAAATTAAATACCACGATGTCTTGATGATTACTTAAAGCTTCTAAATTCTTCAGAGAATTCAGTTGTTTTCAACATTTTGCAGAGTATCACTGAATCCCGAAACTTTCTGTTGATTTAATGTTAAAACACGACTTTAAAGTACCTATGAACTGTCAAACTCACATTTAATGTAATTTTGAGAACATGTATTATTTTGTCACTTTCTTGTACAGGTATTACAAGTTGGGGCGGAAAGAAATATGACACATGCGCAGAACCTGGGCAGCCGGGTGTGTACACAGCAGTTCAGAACTATATGTCTTGGATACAGAACCAAATGTTCCTAGATTTTTTCCATGGCTACTTTCGTGGTAGCGGGAAGTAATGACGCCTTTTGATCGTTTGCTTCGAGCATCTTTATTTCACTTTGTACTATTTTTAAAAATGTGACGACACTCAAAGGTCGAAATCTATTGAAATAAATACTTGATTGACGCGCAGTATATTTGATTTTAGAACGGAAATGGTCAACATTAATTGCAAACAGTTTTATCTAGCTAGTGAATTTTAAGTTTGTCTCCTTTATGCAACTTGTTGCCATTGTATTAATATCACGAAGCAACAAAACTTTATTTTTAGAAAGTGGGATACATCTGACACATATACATATATAATTAATACCTTATTTATTCGCCAATAAGTCGAGTCCACATTCACACTGCACAGACTCTGATTTATCGTTGTACAATTCACTGGCAGAACTGGATTTATGTAGTTTCTTAGTAGTAATTTGTTAAACAGTCAACAGAGACCATGATCTTCCGGCGTATTATGCAACGATAAATTATGGTCCATGGTGTTTGTAGTGAAGCTCGACTTATACTTGAGTAAAGACGGTACTTGAATAAGAATATAGTGGTATTCATTCGTCAGAAGCACTCTTGCCAACATTTAAATTATATGTATATATATATATATATATATATATATATATATATATATATATATATATATATATATATATATATATATATATATATATATATATATATATATATATTCTTTTTTTCTTCAGAAAATAAAAGAATTAATTTTTTTTCTTTTTGCTCAGTTACAGATGGTCAGTAATCAAATGACGGTGTAATGCAGTTGCTATTATAGTAGAATTACGAAAGTCGAATTGTTAAGGGTGCAAACTGTTTGGGTCGGTTTTTTTTTTTTGGTTTTGTGTATTCCAAGGAGACATAAATATGTGCTACACTGGGTGTAGACAAGGCATGCGACTGATGTTTTCATTAATAATAATAATAATAATAATAATAATAATAATAATAATAATAATAATAATAATAATAATAATAATAATAATAATAATAATAATTATTATTATTATTATTATTATTATTATTATTATTATTATTATTATTATTATTATTATTATTATTATTATTATTATTATTATTATCACGTTGTTTGACCATTAAATCAAGAAACACAATCCCAAGGCCCCCTAACAATTCGATAATCTAGGAACAATAAATATGATATACAGAAAACAATAAAAATACTTTCACGAACATGCATCACTGTTCAGATAAGCAAATTACATAAACAGAATCACCCATACAAAATTTTATTAAGTGTTATAGACAGCTTTGATGCAATATTTTATTCTTGTTTTTTCTTCTTTTTTTTAAATGAGATGTAATATTTATCAAATCTTGCAGTTTAATTTTCTAAATTATCTTTTTCAATGTTTCTTCATTGAATCATTTGTTTTAAAGTAAATATGGAGGATTTGTGCATATTGAATCAGCAAGCGCTAATATAATAGTTAGTTTGTGACATTTGTAACCACAAACCTTTTGATATGTAGTATACTCGGTGGCATCACTAGGGCTTGTGTCACCCAGTAACTCATGGTGTCACCCCCATGGTCCTCCTTCCTGCACAAAAATTTACAAATTTTATAGACAGTCATTTTGGTGTCACCCCCTCTGATGGTATCATCCGGTGCGGTCCGCAGCTCCCGCACACACTAGTGACGCCACTGAATATACTAATCATGTTTTGCTCCTAAACAAAGCAGCATTAGTTAGAATATTGAGTTAAATGCCACATTATTCTATTGGACATTTTTGAAACGTGACTGATACAAGCAATAAAGTGTCTGCTTCGATTCTGATTTTCATGTTATCGAATGTCACATTGCGTACAGGTAAAACTGTATATTTTGGTTAACATATGCAGCTTGATTCAGACATAAAACATGATTAGTAGATTGCACATCAAACAGTTGTGGTTCCAAACTCACAAAAGTAAATTCTTTTTCTACTTTAAAAGAGCTTGAAATGTGTGCATTTGGGAATAAAATCAGTAGATGAAAGAGGGAAGTACTTCATATTTGTAGTGCGCCCCAAATCAAACTTCGCAAGTTCTGGTGTTTTCTCGAAACTGATGACTTCTGTTTTGACATTATGGGATTGCGGTCTGCATGCAAAATTTACTTGCCTGCGAAATTGAAATGTTTGACAACATGCCAATCTACGCACCTCCGAAACAAAAGATTTTATAACAGATGTACTTCAAAAAAGCATGAGCAATATTACACTTTGCAAAAACATGTGTTAACATATTTTTATGTAGAATTTTACTTAGATTAAATTATAATCAAGGAAATGACCTTAGCAAGTCTTCAAAATAAACAGAGAAATTGGGCCAAGATTTTTAACTGTTTTGTCACTCTTAATATACATACGTGTCCACAGAACCGGTCGGCGTATGGATAATATCCTAAACTGGATAGTTAATCGCCAGATAGTGCAGTCGCTTGCTTAGCGACTATGGTGCAGATGATATAAAACTGTGATTGTATGTGCTATTCGAAACCTTACTACTCCGATAAATGGATAAGATATATGGCTGCAATTGCAGGCCGAAAAGTCACAAAATCAATTGGAAAAAAGGAACATCACATACTAACGTTGTAAAAATTGCGTGTTTAGATGAACAGATCAAAAGTATTTAACTATATGTTAGACAAATTTGATGATTAAGCAGCTGAGTGTTCCTGCCAATATAGCCAATAAACAAATATTTGATTGTACAAATGAAAACAAAATGCATACAAAATATTGCCTGCAAAATGCAGAACATGTCCAAAAGAACAGATTTAGGATATAGAAAGAAATATTCTGCCAATGTCAACAGACCGGATACAGAGCATAAATATGGCTTAGGCTATGAACCGAAGCTAATTGTAACTCAGCCAACTAGTGGTATTATTTTACAAATATATATATATATATATATATATATATATATATATATATATAAATATATATATATATATATATATATATATATATATATATATATATATATATATATATATATATATATATATATATATATATATATATATATATATATTAACTTGCGAAGTGGCTGAGAGGCAGTGCCTTGAGCGGAGTGTGAGCACAGCGCAGAGAAATTAGTAAAACAAACACATTCAAGAATGTGAAACTTTTTTATTATATCTCAAAAAACTACCGAGATGTGCCCTGTCCACACAAAGTTACTTTGTCCAGCATTTAACAGTTTTCAAAAACGTTGGTATTATGAAAATTGGTCAAATTTAGTTGTGTTTCACACACACACACACACACACACACACACACACACACACACACACACACATACATACATATATATATATATATATATATATATATATATATATATATATATATATATATATATATATATATATATATATATATATATATATATATATATATAATATTCTAGTAAAGGTGTAGGTTTACAGATCACTTTTAAAGCCATTAACATTGAGAAAAGCAGCATCACCCTTAATATCAAGATGGTGGAAGAGTACAATATAAAGAAGGAACAATGACGTGTTTGATATGGTTTAATACGAGAATTTGTATACGTCTAAAGTTACCGTACAATGTGAAGATAACATGAATTTTACGAGGTCAGTATGTCAATTATCCAAAATAGAGGTATAATGTTATTAGAACAAAGTTTAATTTCAAACAGCATATGTTGATTCAGTGTATGAAATATCTGTATCAGTGTCAACCAAATAAATAATAAACTTTAAAATAAATCTGAAATCATACGCTTGAAAGAATCAAAGAAACATTTCAGAACATTTCTTTTCTCGATGGCAGTCCTGATGACTTCTTTGTAACACCTACAGAGAATGTAACACGTATATCGAATTCTCTGGAGATTTTATACGTTTAATGCAGCTTTATTAAGATCCAGGGGGAAAAAATCCCTTTGCTTACACAGATGACAATTCACTTTTAAGTTAAATTCAACGCGACATAAATAGAGGATCTCATATAGGTAATGATTTAATATTGAATGTATGAAACGAGTTGAATAATGAATAGTTCTTACAAGCCTAATTTAATGTTAAATCATTACCCATACGACAGTTTGAGTTTAATTTAAATATTTTAGGAAGAAAGAAGAACAAAAAATTTCGTTGATTATGACACAAATTCTGCACCTTTCGTTTATTGCGCGTAAAAATATAGTCCCGGGCACAGTTCTATGATAATTAACATTTAAAATTAGATTTCGTTTTACAAATTATAAATCAATGAGGAACTGTCCTCTGAATAAAAAGAACATTTAACACATACAAAACTATTTTCCAACATAGCGTCAAATGAAAATTCCGTGTGATAGAATAGTTTGACTCGTGTTAGGGTAGATGATCAATATTCATACCAATTAAAGGTGTATCTATCACCACTAAACATTTCCGGTTGTTGGGACGCTCATATGAAACGACGATAACTGGATACAGAGATTTTAGATTTGCTGTAATGTATTTGTGACCATATATTTCTATGATTTGATTTGGAATCGTAGACTAAAAGAATATCCTGGAGTTCTTGGTTTTGATGCACGCAAGCTTTATTTACTCGGAATTGCACTGCATTTTTTACTGCTTAAAATGCCGTAGATGGTCACTTACTCCTTGAATTTAACATTTAAACCACTATTGTAGATAGGGTGAATTCTATGTTACATGTATACCTCAAATCCCTCTCCACATGCCTGCTATTAGTTGACCAGTTCCCTTAATTTTTTTTTAGTTGATGTTTGGGAGTAGTAATACAAAAGGCCGATTTCATCTCAACGACCCCTATCCCACACCCTCCAGACCTCCAAACAAATACAAAATGACCACTTCTCTTTGTCCTAAACTCTCACCCCCAATAATATATACATACAATTGTAAAGCAGATCCTAGCTTATAACATGTATACCTTACTTGGTAACATCAGTTATCTAATCAATATCATATATAGAACCAGCCAAGCTAGAACATGTATACCTTACTTGATAACATCTGCTACCTAATCAATATCATCGTATAGAGCATAGTCAAGTTTTAAAAACCCAACCCCTACACAAAATCCAAAGTCAAAGATTATTTAAATACACAAAAAACTGGTCAAGTGGCAGATGTATTTTTTTAAGGAAAAGGAGGATGTGAGCCCAAATATCTTTTTTTTTCACACCCTCCAATCCTTCAAACAAATATAAATTACCTCTATGAGAGACCTTAAAAACCCAACCCCTACACAAAATCTAAAGTCTATAACTAAACAAAATACCTAGGTAATTTAATCAATAATCACGCTAAGATCCAAACTATAGAACACCTGTTGCAAAATACCTAGGTAACGTAATCAATAACTGCGCGAAGAACTAAATTATGTAACAGATGGAGACCGAGCCAAGTAAACTGTTTTAGTAATGTTGTATACGTCATACGGAGATCACGTGATCTTCCAGAATTTACTAGAAGATAGGTAAAATACCTTTGTCAGACTCAATCTTCCAAATCATTACCATATAAGGTAGTAGTCATTGCGGTCGCTGAACTTTCAAGGGAGAGATAGGTAAAATGATGTGTCAGACTCAATCACGTGATTCTCGAGAACATTCCAAATCACTGGTATATAAAGCCGTTCAATTCTCTCATAGTCATTGCGGGGACGGTTTTTCAAGAGAGAGGATACAACAGGAGAATCAGGTAAGTGGTATTATTTATATTTCATCACCAATGATTAATGTTTCAACTGTTGACATTAAAAATACTTCATTATCACGATGATAGAGACTAAACTTTACTTTACCACTCACACAACGACGAGATTCCAACAAATCTTTTATTTGTGGTTTGTTAAGAGGATATTTTTTGTCGATAAAATATACTTTTGACCGATCGAGATCAATTGTAAGTTTAGTATATTTTTGTTGGCTAATCGGACTATGAAAGTTTTTAAATTCCGCTAGTAACCTTTGATACAATTGTTCGAGATAATTAAAATACTCGCTGTCATTAGATGTGATGAGCGAAAGTTTTAGATTGTCACGTGTTCCACTAAAACATATATTGATGTTTCATTATTAATTTCAACTGTCAATGGTTTACCATCCATCATTAGATATTTAATCTTGCTACTGTAGCTATTTGTCACTGTTAAATTTTCAAACATTATTTCTTAAGTTTAGATAAAATTTCAGTCGGAAAAGATAATGTCAAGTATAGATCTATCATCATGACAATACCCTAATGCAAGTGTATCTACTCCATTTTCGCAATAACGCTTATCATCAAAATTAGTCAATCCGCGTTTGATAATGACATCTGTTTCAAGCTTATGACGTTTCGCTCGAATTGCCATAGCTCTCATAAAACTAACACCACCATCAAGCGCATACTTATAGTCATCAAATTTCATAAACATTTTAACAAAATCACGAGGCAGACCTTTTGCTTTTTTCGTTATTTTATTATTGTTTAATAATACGGCATACATTTTACTACGTAATCAGATAAAGTATTTGATAGCGCTCGAGTTCATTTCATCTTTGAACTTACCAATAACCTTTTTATTTGCATCGTCATGAAATTTACTGTCACGTGGGTACTCAGAAAGATCACACAGATATCTATTATCAAACATATCCTGATAGATATCCTCGCATTCGATTTCATACACGAGTGAATCAGTATCAGTAAACAATAATCTACTGGCCGGCCATTGATTTTTAACAAAATTATAATGAAAATCGTTCATCAGCCACTTTGATAAATCCAACACTGCAGCACCAACGTAGATCGGCTTGTTTAGTTTTAGATTTGTTTTTTTTCTTTGTATCGCAACAAGATTCTCATTAAAAATTTTCATGCTCACAAAATCATCGTCTGACACAAGTTTGTTTCTACGACTGATATCATTAACTAGTTCGATATTTACGCGTTTCCTAATATTCTCCTTCGTCTTACCAAAAAAGGAATTGTTCATCAGTTTAAAGAAGTTTTTCTCAAAATCAGTTTTTGCTACAGCTCTTCTTGAAATGTTCGAGTTAATGTAACCTCTCATCCACGGCGACTGATTAAATTTTAGTACACGATGAACTTTTCTCAACACAAGACCAGCATCGACTGCTTGTTTTAAAACTTTGTAATGCAAAACATAATGACGTTTATTAAGCAAATTTGGTACTAGTTTTTTGACCATGGAATGTTGTCTTGGTGATGCTAACACTTGTTGTTCTTTTGATAACAAACTATAATCTATAACCATCGATTCCGCGCAGAAAGGGTAATCGTTATGCAATTTGTGTAGCCAAGTTGGATAATCGAGATCAACTTCAACGAAATATGAAACATCGTCAGGCATATTTTTTTCTGTCTCCGATAGAAATCGATCAGCCGTGATCCAGTGAAATCCACCAAGAAGCATTAGTTCTGCCATCGAATACCCGTACAAGTTATTGCAATCTAGATAAACTATATACTTCGAAGGAAACTCAGGATTATACTTGTTCAAATATTTGTTGTTTGCTTCAGCATATTTTTTTGTTATCACGCTAATACCGCCTCTGATACCTTTTTCGATAAAATTGAACATATCGACGTCTGTCAGTAATTCCAACCTTACCTTACTAAACTTTAGCAGAGCATCCCATGACAACCCAGGGGCAGAATAATACCAACAAGGATCTAATCCGTAATTATTATAACTTACTTCTCGAAAACTTTCAAAAACATCTGCTAATAATAACACGTCAGTTTTCAGGTATAAATCATGATAATCACCAAAAGTCTCACAATCAAATTCTTTTAGATATTTTGTGCATACTTGTACTCATCATCGGTTATATTTTCATTTTTAAGTTGCGAGTAAAATTTATCTTTGTCAGGTAAAGATGTTTCATCAAATTTACTCCACTCTTCGAGGTATTCGTATGGAAAGACTCCTTTTTTAGCTAGTAGATTAAATTTATCTCCAAAACAATCTCTTAGGTTATCAAATTTACTACAACCTTTTACTAACTCATCTAACGAGGCTACCATAAACTGCAGGCTGTCAATGAAACGCAATTTACCTAGCGTAATTGACTTATACTTTTCAAAATTATTTGGAATACATTTGATGACGTAATCGAGTTTTAGACGAGCTTTTATATCAGGATCACCAAAAGCTTCTACTATAATGTGACTATCATATCCTCGAAAATTGTGAAGAATAACCGGAATAAAATCTGGAGCATGAAATTTTAAATTACACTGATTATGAGCCGCTCCACGGTACTGCCCGGTCAAATGGCAATGGTCATGTACTTTTTTGTTATCGTCAAAAGCTTTTTTACAAATATGACAAATTTCTGCTTGCTCGTGATCAGATTCTTGTTGAGGTGTTAATTTTAACATTGGCGTTACTTTTTTCAAACGATAAGTAATATTATCAACTTCGTTAATCAACTGCTTGAGAAGCCAGACAGCTGGATTTTTACCACGATAGTATTGGATTGGTTTAGATAATCTAGAATCAGTACAACAAACTACCTTGTACGCTACTCCACATGGAACATGATTTTGAACTTTTCTTGTACTCGATTGATTAGGATTATTTTCTACGCCAAGTACAGGTTAAAGTAAGCATTCGAAATCAGCGTATCTGACGAAAGGAATTTTAGTTGTGATTATGATGGACAAACTGTAACACACTATCTTTTTTAGACGACATTGTTATTCTTTGTAGATCACTACAATACTGCAAATGTTTTTGTAATTTTTCATGGTCATTACAACCATGCAAGCAGCGACAACAAAGGAACGTTTTCTTTTTTCGTTTATTGTACTGTCCACCAACTAGTTCATGTAAGTTTTTGATCCAAACGTAATGATTTTTATAAAACAGTATATTGATAGTCGATTGTGAAGCTTTATCTGAAATATATCTCGGATAGACGTTTTCTTTTTCATCTAATCTGAAAACGTTAATCGAAATAGTATTTTGCTTTTCAAATTTTGGTATTTGATTTTCTGCCACTGGAAAATCAATACCAGCACAATTTAATCTTGACACGTGACTGATATACTTCTCAACACGATCAGCATTTTTTCTACTGGAAATAGTGCAGAAAGAACAGCCCATTGGAAACATTTGTTATCTACGTTTTTGATGTTTATACAACATCTTTTACTTTTTATTTTTGGTGGCAGGTCGATGTACGAACTAGCTCGTAATACGTCATATTTCATCGTGTGAAACAAAATTTCCTTGATCATTTCAAACTTCCAAACCGAACCTAATTCGGTAAATTCTTCTATTTTTTTCCAAATTTCTTGGTGTATTTCATTAGATAGTGATAAAATATCAGTCCCAAGTAAAACACTTCTGGATTTTGCGTTGATGTAATGGTCTGCAATTTCCTTGTTAGTTGATTCTTCCGTCACAAGTAGCTTCGAAAATATAGTATGATATTACACTAATAATCTGATACTTTTATGTTTTTCGAGCTCACGTTTTACAGTTGTCTGTAGTAGATGAAAGAGATTTGTTGCAGTAAAATTTATCAGTACGATTTGATTATCAAACCGATAACTGTTGTCAAATCCTGCAAAAGCAGTCGCTATTTTTTCAGGTACTCCTATAAGGCTCTTTTTGGCTATATCACTCAATTTCGACATTGCTATACTATAATCTAATGTCTAATTGATTGTTCGATCGATAATTTTACCACACACAACGCATGCGCCAGGTTGAAAAAAAACAATTAGAGATATAACAATCACTATAGTATAATGACACAAAATCTGACAAGCTCACGTTCACCCAAAGTACAACCTATATGCTGGAAATGCATTAGGTTCGGTTATTAACATCAAAACTAGAAATTCTGTTGGCAAAGCAACGTCAGCGGGTTATAAGATGAGTGTAAGGGGAGATAATACCGAGAGGATTACAATGCTTAGAAAAGATTTTATTTACACGTTGTTCTGCGATAATATTCCAGAGGGACAGCGTGTATATCATGTGAACGGTGCAGTCACTGATGATAATATTGAAAACTTATCCTTACAAGATGAGTTTCAGCCGCATCCGGTCTTTGATTTATACGAGGCTAACGATCGCGGTATTATTAGAAACAGAAAAACTAAAAAAGTTCTTGGTACTATAAGCATTATGGGGTATCTCATAGTAACTGTTAGAGCAACACTAGTCGATAAATTTACTTAATAATCTCATCGTTTTGTTTACGAGGTATTTCATGGATCTATACCCGATGGTCTGGTCATTAATCATATCAATAACGTAAAAACAGACAATCGATTGGAAAATCTAGAACTAGTGACGCAGAAGGAAAATGTGAAAAAAGGACGAGGTGGTGGTATTAATTTTAGATGTCCAGCAAATCCCGTTGTTTCGTTAAATCTCGAAATGGACGAGGATATGAAATTCAAATCGATTACAGCTGCGGCGAAATATTATAATATACATCCTATGACAGTACAATTTGTAGCTGATAGAGTAACAAGATCAGCTTTTTCAATCAAATACAACGCCAGGATTGTTTTTATATATGATGATTGATAATATTGTGTAAATCTTATAATAACAAATTAGATAAAAATATATTATAATAATGGACGTGATGAAACGACTCGCTGAATTATACGCAGAAGATACCACTGCAAGAGATGTAAACATTAACGATAAAGTTGCAGACAATATTACAATCATTAACGATATGATAGACAAATCTGTTGGTTATAGCGAAGATGATATTTTTTACAACAACGAGTCTGACGATGATGATAAAATAGTCACCGTCATTGATAGATCAAATTACAGCAGAGCAACCACTGGAAAATATAATGTCAAGTATCACATTGCTAAAAAAATAATGAAATTTAATTTTACCGTTGCCGAGCAACAACAGTTTGGGCAGCTGATCAAACCTTCCTTAAACATTAAAATTCCAGGCCGACAGAAAAATATCAAATTCGATTTCATATTTGTTAAAACTTTTAATCTAATGACAATCTTTGACGATGGCAAGCAGTATCTAATATCGTTATGCAAACCAGTCAAATGTAAATCTGTCAAACAAAAGTAAGGATTAATTTATAATAGCATTATATCACAATCTGCTTGGTTGGAATCCAACTGTTAAATTTATCGCTATACCCACGCCATTTGACTAAACTTTTATCTCCTTTTTTCCTAATCACTTTTTCGATAACGAAAACATCTTGTTCAGTTTTCTTTAGTTCTTATTCGTGAAAACTACCTATGATAGGTTCCCCTGCCAGATCTTTTAACGCGTACGTTACAGGTATTGTTAAAAGTACTTTATCAACAACAAATACTTCTTCGCTCCAGTTTGGAGTAAATCCTTTTGCAAATACCTTTTTTATCAAAGAAATTCTAACTTTATCACCAACCTTAAATTTATGTCTGTGGTACATGTTTTCATTTGCTAATATCGGATTTTTAATAGCATTATTGGGTGACATTTTGATGGTTCGATGTTTCGTGTTATTATACTTGTCCACGATTTGAGAAAGGTCATCGATGTACCTGTTGGTGTTTTTAGCTGTCATATGTTTGTGTATTTTTTCGTTTAACGTGCGATTAAATCTCTCGACAACAACGCTTTTACCCTCGTTCCCTGTAACGTATTTTTTTATATTATTTTGTTCTAGAAACTGCTCAAACTTTTTGTTAAAAAACTCTGCTCCCGTGATCAGTCCAGATTTTATTCGGTTTTCTTTCTGTACTCGTTATTATTTGTTTTAGCGCATCAGTTATTGAAGTTCCTGTCTTATCCGAAACAGGTACACTGAAAGCGTATTTGCTAAAAACATCTATAACATTAAACAAATACCTTTTTGGAGCGCCATCAGCGCCAACGTTAAACTGAGCCAGATTGGATACATCCACCAAATTTATTGCCCAGATATCATCTACGGCATTAGCGACAACTTTACGTCTCGGAAACATTTTTTTTAGATCTATGTAGTTCGATTGCAAGATCATCGTATAATTCCTTCCGAGTCCAAGTTTATATTTTGCTCCAATCATTCCCTGAACAAATCTTCTATCAAAACGTTCTCTCATGTTTGTTGGCTCCATATCACGTAATTCGTCTAACATTACTTTATCACAATCTGCTTTCGAGTTTTCATGATCACGATAACAGATATCATGACGCATCGCTATTGCATCCACTTGATTGTAAGGCTCTTGTCCTGGCAATGGATTGTCGTTTTCATCTAGTTGTTGATCTAGCGGATTGTAAGGTCCAGTATACCGATGACCTGGCAAAGTCCAATCGCCTTTTGGTTTTGGTAATTTACCAATAATTTTGTGTATATCTATACCTGTATCTATTATTTCTCTGTTGTTACAACATTGACAGTATGCGACAATTTTATTTTGCTCAAGACACAAATCTCTGTCAGAATCACAGTTGCATATCATTCTATATTTTTAGTCGTCTACTAAAATAACCTCCCTGACAACATTAGGATAACCAGCGCCTAGTGACACTCTCACTGGGGACGTTTTTTTTAAAAACTTATTTTTTCTTTTTCCACAGATTGCACAAATACTTTTTAACATCATCCTGTTGTTTTTTGTTTTTTCTGTTGTTTCATTCATATTTTCTGTTTTAGTTCTACACTTGAGACAATATGTTGACATTATTATACTTATAAGTTAGATAAAATTAATTGCAATCTCATCATTAGCGTGAGAAGGTTGCTTGTCAAACTGTAAAATTAATTTTAAAAAATTGAGATTTCTGCTCATCTGTCGGATAAACATTATACAATAATATCCGCAAGCAGACGTTCCAACAGGTTGGAGTTGATTTGACGAATAATATACCTTTTTAGATTTTTCGTTCATATACTTTTTTATTACATCGCTTGGAGGAAGTACAAACGAGTCAAAATAATTAGTATTATAAACTGCTACCCAATGGGTACCGGATCCGTCATTGAAATCTTGCAAATTTATCACACATGAACTTACAGCTGACGGCGACTTTATTACTGTGAGTTCGTCTTTAGAATAAACTCCGTGAAATCCAGGAACTGCTTTTAACTTTTTAATTATATCATAATTACTTAACGGGTTGGTAGTGTTCCTGGTAATGCTAGGCCACGTCCGATTCCTAAAAGATTTGGCAGCAGGCTTCCCGCTAGTCCCGCTAAAAGTGGAGCGAAAGGAATAATTCCTCCTTGTTTTACCTGTTTGCGTTTTGTTGTTTTCTTTTTTCTGGCGATTTTGTTGTTGGCGATTTCTTTTTCCATTGTGGCATTATAATATATCATTTACAGAAAATTTACAATATTTTTATTCCACTTCCACGAATGATACCATTACCCTCAACAGCTTTCTTCGTTGTGCCAGAGACTACTCCTGACATTGCTGCTAGTCCTAATGTTCCCAACACCGGCAAAACTTTAGGCATTATTGTACTAGCTAATACTGATAATGTTGGACCAAGAAAACCACCTTTGATATCGTTTGCCAGCGCTGTTATCGGTGCGGCACTTAAATTTAACACAAAAGTTTTTTTTTACGATTATACTTGTTTACTTGATTTTTTGTCAGCATTAATTTTGTTAAAACACCATCAGAAATATTAGGGTTGATTTATAATGATACCCCTTCTCGCTTTGCAACAGCAGCTACTAATTTTTTTAACTTGACCATCAGTCAAATATACTTTTTTTACAATATATTTTGTCATTTTATATAACAACTATAGATTAAACTTGAACTGTCATTTTATCTCCAACAGAATATATCGTGATAAGTCTATCACTAATCACTAATGCGTATACGTACAACGGCGCTATTGGAACCGCTCCAAGTGTCCAGGTAATTTCAATATCCGCTGTGCTGTCTACAGCTCGCTCGCTATGTTTACTAACATCAAAATGAACTATAGGATAAAGTGTACGAAATTCCTCTGCTGATATCTGAGATCCATCTTTAACATCCTGATATTTTTGAATTGCGTCAAGCAGGTACATGAACTGTACGAGTAATATTTTTATTAGCGTCATCAGCAAAATTACATTCTATTGCTCGTTCTGGATATTGCTTCGAATTTCGTCTAGCGTATATTTGTCTGACATCAGCGTGGTCAAATATTGCATTATTTTGTTGTTGGTTGCCTCGTCGGGCGTGCTGTTGAAATACGACAAATATTTGTCTCGGCAGTTGTTCGCTTGATGTTGTTGTGACCCTCCACGTGTAGTCAGTAGTATTTGGGACCGCTGTTTGATATATTTTATGCTGCTTAAAATAAATTCTTTTTGTATGCTTCTCAAGTGTGCTATTTAATTCTGACATTTTAGTGCTCGATGGTGTTATACGTTGCATCCACAGAGCAAGTTTGTTTATGATAAACTGTACATCAGCCCCTCCAGATCTAAACAAGCAATCGTTTTGTTCTGCTCGATCTCAAATAAGAGTATGTTTTACTCCGCGAAATACTTTATCATGATCGCGACAAAAGCCGAAAATCATACTTAGTGGAAGCATCATTGTAATTTGACGTGATCCTGCTGCAAGTTCTCTTCGCCTAACAAAGCCTTCATTATAACGTGGATTTCTCACGTCAAGTATGTTAAGAATAAAATTTAACATTGCAACGGCGTCTACAGCTGCTCCTGGTGGTGTTATATTAAGATTAGTAAAAGCTGCAATAAGTGAGAGTCTCACAGCGTCTGCATTAGCAGCTGCACCTGGTGCTGCTATACCTAGCGCGTCTTCATTAGCAATAAGAAAATTTCTCACAATTACAAGATCTTCAGCAGCATCAGCTCCGTGCACCATAACACCTCTCTTTAAAAAATTCAGTTGATTCAGCTATACCCCGTCCAGTATCTTTAAACCACATCATGTTGGTTGCAGTTGATTTCGAGTAATCATCTGAAAACGAAATATTTAAAATTGTACTTGCAACTTGTAGATGACCTGAAATATCTTCTATAGTTTGATTGGCCAGTTGATATCTAGCACTTTTGAATAAACACCAGCCGTTGTTTATAAGAGCTACTTCTGCTCCAATTGCAATTGCAGCAGGTGGATTGGCTACTGTCATAATCTGACCGCGTACTTCTAACATAGCCTTATGTGGCAGTAGAAATACGTCTTCGTCTCTGGTGTTAAAGGTTCTAATACCAGTTTTATTTGGTTCGTTAGAATTCTCATCGAGATACTCAACATACTCAAATTCTGTCACATCGTTGTTGATGTCATGAGTTTCTGTTAACTCGAGTTAATTTTCAACAGACATTTTATTTATTAGATTATATAAAATTTTATTGCGGCACTGTTACTTTAGATATCAATTTTTGTATGATCTGCTCGCCCTTTGGTGATAATAGTTTCTTTGTTGTTGTTAGCATAGCTCGTTGAGTTTCTTTTGTTGGAGCGATTTCTGAGATAGCTTGTTTTATTTCAGATGCAGTCGGTGGATCTACTTTTATTTTATCAGCTATGTTTTGTCCCACCGCAGTCCCAGCGGCAGATGCAGCCCCAGTTGCAAAAGCTTTACCAGTGTCAATAGCAATTAGTGCAACTTTACGCGCTATACCCGGAATATTTTCAATAATTTTAGTGAATATATTTCAAAAAAATCCTTCTACTATTTTTCTTCGATATTTTGTTTTCTTTGTTTCATTATATCTGATGTTGTATAATTTTTATTATTGCTCGCGTAGATGTAAATAATAGTTACAACTTCATTATTAAAATGCAACTGTTTTCCTTATTGATCTGTCAACTGCATTATTATACTTGATATTTGATTTTCAACATTTAACGGATAATAGATAATATGTCGTGGAGTTATTTGCATGAGAGAACCTGGCGGAACTTCTGGGGAGAAACTGTAAATAGTTTGACCTTTGCTGCCTTTTGATGTATAAGAGCCAGAAGCAATAGAGCAATTTACTAATATCGTATTTACTTCTGTTATATTTACTGGCAGTTCACTGTCATACGTAAGGGCCTGATCAAGTGCAGTGTAAGTTTTTTTCCAGTAAATCCTAACAGTTGTGCAATACTTCTTTCTCTTGGTTCAAGACTGATTACTATATTTTTCAAAGTTATCCTAGCTCGCAATGTTTTATAATTTGCTGCCAACTTAAAATTATCAGCCACACCGCCAGCTTTTGTGATGAGCTCTTTGATTGTTCTGTTAAGATCAATAATATTATAAGCTCCTTGTGGAATTTTTATTTTTTTGTTGTAGATATTGAAGATATTGTAATCATAGTAAACCACATTTTATCGTTAACATCATTTTTCACGTTAGGCATAGCATTCCAGCAGGTACAAGAAATTAATCCAATCTCATATTGTTTTGCAGGATCTAGTTGTATAGGAGGAATATAATTTACTGAAAAATTTGCACTATCTTTCGCAAACTCACTAGAGTCTAGCAATAATGTTGTTGACATTTTTTATATTATATCATTTTACAAAATTAAGTCGCGGTGTAAAGTTTCATATTCGTCAGATGTTAATAATTCGCTCGATCTTAGATGATCAAGTATGTCAATGATTGCATTATCAATTTCAACACTAACATTTCCAGCTTCTTTTGATAATATTAATAACATTAATCTACCTATCATTTCAGTAGTTGATGTAAATATTTTTACACCAGTTCCTGTTTTTTCCTTCTCTATTTTTTTCCACACGAATTTTATCGAATGTAGTAAATTTCCTTCTAAAATTCCACCCCTTACCAAAAGGTTTTGGTCTACCACTTTCTGGTGTTTTTCAAATGTTGAAGCAATAATACTATGTCTCATACTATTATAAAATAGAAGCATATCATCAATTTCTGTAACCGTGTTTATTTCATCTTTAGCAGTAACTCCGTCTCTTATTATTTCATCTAATCTATCGATTAATGCTTGATATTCTACATTAGTCCACTTACTTATATTATCAATATCTTTAATATTTTCTTTCTTCAAAAAATCATCATACTCATTTTCTTTTATCTCATCATTTGCTCTTCTTATAAAAAATTTCTTTTCTCTCCAACTTCCATAAACGTTACAGTAAGCTCACCAACTTTTTTTTGCTCCTCTTTGATATCTTTTATTCCTCCTAATAAATTTGTCACAATATTTTTTATTCCTTGCGTTGTTAACTCTGCCAATCTTCGCTCAAGTTCCAGCGGATTATTTCTCAAACGATCTATTTCAGCTTGTCTAGCAGCAGGATCAGCTATATTTGCTGTAAGTGCATCAGTTACTTTTCTTTTTTCTTCATCAGATCTAGTAGCAATTTTTTCAGCAGCTGCTTCTTGTTGTTCTTTAACAATTCCAACCAACTCTTTTTTTTCAATTGTTTAAGTTCTTCTTCTGATAGTGGTCTAGTTTCAGGTTGTTTTCCAAGTAGTGCTTCAGTAACTGGTTTGAAAATTGTAGCTGTTGCTTCTGTAGCAGTTACTTGTCCACGTCGTGCTTGCTGTACTTTTTGCTTAAATGATGCCTGAGTTTGAGCAAGTTTTTTTTAGATCTTCTTTGTGTCGTCTGTATCTTGCTCGTTTGTCCATTATTATTATTATAAATTTTATAAAACTAAAACGCTTTACTGTACGTAACTGTTAATACAACAGCGAAACATTTTAGTTGGATCATTTGTAAGTTTATGAAATAAGAAAAATTGTATTTATCTTTTGTAGCATTACACTAAAGTTCAATAAACTTATCTATTGTCACGTCGCCGCATTGCTCGCTTGCAATATTTCTAACGTCAACATTGTCCAGTCCTGGAAATAATATAAAACAACCCGTATTTCGCCGAATAAATCTGTCAACATTATAAAATCCTTGAGCGAGATAAACAGAATTACACTGTTTATTACGTGACAGTGAGAAATACGATCTTATTTTATTCATCTCCATGTTATTTAGCGGAATATCGTCAAAAACTACTATCTTATGTTCATCTGCATCAAGTTGATTAACTAGAATAAGATCTTCTGGCTGCCTAATTATAAAAAAATCTTCACCAGCCTTAAGATCATCACGAAGCTTGTTATTATACTCGCTTAATAACTCATACTTATCTTGCTGTGGATTGATTGTGTAAATATAAACTCTGTCATAGTTAAAATTATCACCAAGAAGCAAATTCATAAGCAAATTTGTTTTTCCTGATCCAGTTCGACCAACAATAAGATAATGACAATCAGGAAGTTCATAGTTATGTTAGTGCTTCACCAGCCTCTCTGTATCAAAGTTTAATATTGTCGACTTTGCCATTGTTGTTATAATTTTATATAATATTGATAATGTTTTTTAGGATAGTAAATAATGAGTTACTATACAAAATTTTGAACATTAGCAGGAGATGTATCCACAGAAGGTTATCAAGGTGACTTATCAAGGTATGCAACTCTTGATCAGCTCAAAAATGAAATCAATAATTTATTAAATGTTGCCAGTGTAGACCAAAATGAAGTCGTCATTTTCCAGGACAAACAAGGACGATTAAAAACGAGTAATGTGCAACTGTCAGATGTACTCGTACGAAATCCTACTGCGGTTACTGATAATATCGTGACTTTTAACAATCGAGGTAAGATACAAGATTCTGGTAGGTCAGTGAATGATTATGATAATAAAGCAGGTGGTGTATTTACTGGGACTGTTATTATGGACAAAAATAAAATTACAGATCTTGGATATCCAACTACTGATAATGATGCTACAACAAAAAAATATGTTGACGATCAAGAATCAATGTATGTGTCAGTCAATGGTGGTATGATGCTTGCATTTCTAAACATGAGCTATAATGCCATTACTTACCTCAGAGCATCAGAGTCTGATTTTGATGCTGCAACAAAGAAATACGTCGATGATCAGGACGTTCCAATCAATAATGAAATAACTGCGCTCAAAAATGAATTTCTTGGTCACGTGAACACGTTTTTAAGTTTACGCAGAAACATAAACACACTCAAAAATGATTTTTTTCGGAAATCCATCAAATGTTGACATTACACACGCTAATATTAACATAAAACTCAATGATATTAATATAAAACTCAATGATATTATTAGTGGAATTCCTAGTATTGTTGAGAAAACAAGTATGATTAAAGTTCCTCACAAGCAGATTAAAAATATTGTGTATACTGTTGCATCCGGTTATATTGGATGGACATCACAAAACAACTCTATCAAATATATTGCAGAAGTTACCGGTGTGTATAGATTGTCAGTGTTTAGCGGTGCAAAGTTCAAAATATTTACCACATATTCGTGGCGTTATTCAAATAATGACTTATATGAAAGATTATCTGTAATAATAAATAAAAATTCTGAGGAAGAATTTATACTTGAACCAACTGATGAAAATTTTGTAGGCCCTTATCGGTGGTGTTTGGAATTTATAGTTGAAAAACTGTGATTACTTACTACTTACCCAAACATGGGACTATGTGAACTAATACTATAATGAAAAAAGGTATAGTTGATTTCAATCATATATCAAAAGATATTCCAGAACAGGATGTGGACGCACTAATACAATATTACAAATATTATCATAAAAAACTTTGGTGCGTAAAAAATGTTACAAATACTACAACAAAATACTTCGAATAATATCATATTTACCTTTGTTAATGACCAGTTCTGGTATAATTTCAAGTGGGGTATCATTAATTCCGTTTCTGTTAATCATCTCTGGCATTGGTGTCTCTCTTTCAACAGCGTGTAAAAAAGTAGAACCAAGACTCGCAACTAAAAAATATAATTGCCAAGCGGCTAGTATCACCTATAAAAAATTACTCGATCAGATACGATCTTACTTGCGTGGTATAAAATATAATATGGACGATTTAATACGCGAGTTCCGTATTATTGATAGTATGTTAACAGATATTTTACCAATGAGGGTTAGCAAATATGAAAAAAGTATCAAAAGAAGTATGATATAATGTAGAAATATTATCTAAACTTAAAATATAATAT
This sequence comes from Potamilus streckersoni, assembly GCA_016746295.1. Lineage (NCBI taxonomy): Eukaryota > Metazoa > Mollusca > Bivalvia > Unionida > Unionidae > Potamilus > Potamilus streckersoni. Next base: position 2,481,354 of record JAEAOA010001951.1, on the reverse strand, counting down.
CACATAACTGATTCTCCTGTTGTATCCTCTCTCTTGAAAAACCGTCCCCGCAATGACTATGAGAGAATTGAACGGCTTTATATACCAGTGATTTGGAATGTTCTCGAGAATCACGTGATTGAGTCCGACACATCATTTTACCTATCTCTCCCTTGAAAGTTCAGCGACCGCAATGACTACTACCTTATATGGTAATGATTTGGAAGATTGAGTCTGACAAAGGTATTTTACCTATCTTCTAGTAAATTCTGGAAGATCACGTGATCTCCGTATGACGTATACAACATTACTAAAACATTTTACTTGGCTCGGTCTCCATCTGTTACATAATTTAGTTCTTCGCGCAATTATTGATTACCTAGGTATTTTGCAACAGGTGTTCTATAGTTTGGATCTTAGCGTGATTATTGATTAAATTACCTAGGTATTTTGTATAGTTATAGACTTTAGATTTTGTGTAGGGGTTGGGTTTTTAAGGTCTCTCATAGAGGTAATTTATATTTGTTTGAAGGATTGGAGGGTGTGAAAAAAATATTTGGGCTCACATCCTCCTTTTCCTTAAAAAATACATCTGCCACTTGACCAGTTTTTTGTGTATTTAAATAATCGTTGACTTTGGATTTTGTGTAGGGGTTGGGTTTTTAAAACTTGACTATGCTCTATACGATAATATTGATTAGGTAGCAGATGTTATCAAGTAAGGTATATATGTTCTAGCTTGGCTGGTTCTATATATGATATTGATTAGATAACTGATGTTACCAAGTAAGGTATACATGTTATGAGCAAGGATCTGCTTTACAATTGTATGTATATATCATTGGGGGTGAGAGTTTAGGACAAAGAGAAGTGGTCATTTTGTATTTGTTTGGAGGTCTGGAGGGTGTAGGATAGGGGTCGTTGAGATGAAATCGGCCTTTTGTATTACTACTTTGGGGTTTGGTACGATTCTTTAACGCAAGACATGCTATGCATAGCTTAACGAGCCCATATGGGGGTAAATTGGCCATATTTAGACAGATGGGATCTTTTTATTTTATCCGAATTCCCTTTTGTCAATCCAATGGAAAAATCGCTGCCAAAATGATTATAGCAACAGTAGAAACAAAATGTTTCAGAGGCATGGTAAGGAAAAATGTCCAGCCAATCAATAAAGAAAATACTGCTCAAGAATTTAGAATTTTTTTTTTTTTAGAATTTTTTTAGAATTTAGAATTCTTGCTCAAGAATTTTTTCACACCCTCCAATCCAATATCTTTTGACCAATCAGAATCGCATACAGTGACATTTTAACAGTTTGTCATACCTAATATGTCATATCAAAATTACGAATCTGCAAATACCGTAACTATGCAACGTGTACTGACTATGTGATAAAAGAAAATAGCATTCAGCGAATTGAAAGAAAAAGTTAAGCAAGACATCAATATACACATTACAAAAGTACGCAAGGAAAACATTAGCACAGGAGGGTGTATGTTGGTCATTAATGACCAATAGCAGTCGGACATATTTTACAAGCCAGCATATGAAATATACGACGATGAATAAAAGTGTATTTTGACAGTGGAATAAGATTTCTCAAATTACATGAGATAAGAAGTAAAAGAAAAATTGAGGTGATATAAATGATGCTTTTAAAGAGAGTGACCTGAATAGATAGCTTCATGAATGGAAACAGCTTTGCAACAAAAAGGTTACAGATTTGTTTAGAAAGGAAAACATTAAATACTTTTAACGTACTCAGGCAAAATACAGCTGCAGTTGAGAGGTTAAATAGAAGACTAAGAACTATGTAGAAGTATTTCACTCGTAAGAAATCAGAAGATGGGTTGACGTTTCATTATAATCCTTGACAAATAACATTATCGTCATTTATACTATTAGTTTACCTCTTCATCTAAAATATTTATCTTGATAAATAAGCGTTAGTTATAATAGGACAAGTTATGAATGAGCAATGCGTTTGGCTATTTGTAATTCAGCATATATTTGATATATACTGGATAAATATGCTTACCTGTTAAGTCATCATGGTCTCCATATATATATATATATATATATATATATATATATATATATATATATATATATATATATATATATATATATATATATATATATATATATATTCTTTTTATAGATAGAGCTTATATATGTTGAAAAAAATGTTCATCTTTCTCTTTTTGTGCCGTATTTTTTTCTGTTGCATTTTTGGGTTTTAATTGTTTGTTCACTACGTTGACAATTTTGCTCAACGCAACATAAAATGCCCCGTTAAAATATGTTCCTTTCTAATCCTCTGGTTTATATCTACCATGGATTATTTTGTGACAAATAAAAATGGCAGATGAAATGTATTTTGGTTGTCTTGATTATCCAGAGTATTTACTCACCATTTGTAATCTCCATATTTCCACTGTACTCCATACTTCCATTAGACTCATTAGACTCCATACTTCCATTAGACTCCATACTTCCACTAGACTCCATACTTCCACTAGACTTTGCTAAACACTAAGCATTTAACGGCCCTGTGTCTTTCAGCGAATAGGTGTACATATCGCCTTTGACATGAATACAAGTTGGTGGCTTTAAAAAAACAAAAACCTGTAGGAAACATTTTGGTGTTGATAGTTGCAACATTTTAGAAATGTACCATCTTTAGGCGTTATACCTATCTAGTTACGTACGCCGAAACAGTCTTTCGTATTCGGATTTTTTTCTCTGGTGTATTACAAAAATGAAAGCTTCCTCCTGGATGAACAGTTTCTGACGCAATGTCTGTTCATCTGTGATGACACCAATCTTGAAAGATCTTTGATTCATCGTAATAGTTTCTCCCATCTTTATCGTGATTAAAACCAATATTTAATGATGTTAAACATGTCAACATGGCTTTCTATATATTTCTTTTTAGATATTCTAACTTGTATATAACACAGTATACAGTTCCATAAATACTTATAGATATATCAAATTAATTTTTGAGTTTTATGGTGTCTTCTACTTGTATCAGACATCTATTTAGCCAACGATTGTATCTACTCAAATGGCATTTAAAGGGTCTCTAGTGATCTTTCATATGAATATTTAAGGTTGATTCCACTGTTAAAATAAACATTAGTAATTCATTATTGTACGTTACTACGAGCATTTTGTATTAAACCATTCTAGCCAATGCATGTGATTGGCTTTTTTAAGTCGCTGATACTTGTCTATAAACAGTGATAAATGCTATAGCCTTTTAAACATTCATTTAATACTTTCATTCACATCCTGCCTAGATTTCATGAGAATTATTCAGAAGAATGTCTCTATGACAGTTTAAGTTTCACCTTTGTTCAATACAAGTAGAGGCCGTGTTCAATCCATGTATAGGCCGCGTTCAATCCATGTATAGGCCGTGTTAAATTCATGAATAGGCCGTATTCAATCGATGTATATGCCATGTTTAATACATGTATAGGCCGTATTAAATCCATGTATAGGCCGTGTTTAATCACATATCAATCGTGTATAGTGGTGTCTTTATTCTCAGCATGATCTCTTCGTTTGATAATCTAACCGTTAAGTTTAGCTGAGGCCTTTACAAAAAAAAAAAACAATTGTCGAATTTTTCGAGGCTGCTATACGGTTCGGTATCATTGAACAAATCATACAAATCTTAATCCCACTATAAAATTTATACACGTTGACATTTCTTTTTATGAATATCTAAGTCTGTTCGTTAAGAATCTGTTCTCACTTGGTTTATTTCTCCTCCTTAATTCAGTTCTAGCAGGAATTTTCGGTTGTCTTATTGAGACCTTTTTATAATTAGCTCAGACGTTACACAGTTCTCCTGAATAAATATTTGGGTGTTAGACGAAGGTTAGCAACATAAATCTAGCATGAAAAACATAATAAGCCAGAGACCAACATTCCAGAATGTATTAGAGTGCACCCGTAATAACGGACATTGACTAAATTTTATTTATAAAAAATGATTTATTTTTTTAAGTTAAAAAATGCAATCTTCCAGTACAATGTGGAAGAGTCGTGTACTTATGTGCTACGTGAAGCCATTCCCTAGTGTCTGAAAGAAGGTGTAGAAATGAAATGATCATAAAGGAAGATATAGACATGTTGAAGAAGAAAAAAAAATAGAAATAAAGTCACTGGGTTACAAAATTTCTGAAAGGGAAAATTATTTATATCGGCCCGTAGAATTGTGACGGAAAGTTATCTGGAAGAAATCTCTTCCACCGACAGCACATACACACACACAACAGGTGTGTAACACCCACCTACTACCGCAAAAAAGCAGCATGGAACAACCCAATCATTTCCAAGTAAAAATGGTTATAATTAAGACATAGAAACGCTTAAAATGCGAGAAATGTGGTGACGTCATCTCCTTGACATACGCCATGATTTCTATTTGAAAGACTCCTAGTCTACTCGTTTACCAACCACCTCCACCCCCATCTCTACACATATTCTATACGATATTTTTAGATCTGCCACTGCAGACACACAGATGAAACAAACAATAGTTTTTTTATGGATGAGTCTACATGAAAAATATTACGATGACATAAACACAGTTAGAAATAATACATGAACACATGCGGGGGAAATCTGGTAATGAAATATTTTGATTGTGGCTCGGTGTGTAGCGTATTATGTGTTGGCTCTTTTTTTAGTGAGTGTTTATTGACACATCAGCCGAGTACTGAATTTTTAAAATACTATTTGCACGGCTGCAATTTATAAACTGTAGCACAATCTGTCCACACTGCAACCACTGAAAGCATTAGAGATGAAATACCGTCTGAATGATCTTGCATAATATTCTTCAGTAACACAGGGGCTCGATGCATATGAAATTAAAAGCATAGTGTTACGTATATGTGATTAAATTGCTTGCGTGTAAGGTTTAAAATTCTTTTTATTTCATTTTAATTTCGTTGTATTTAATTGCAATGACTATTTTTCTCAGAGTCTGGATTTTTTCAGTAATGATATGTATTTTTATAACATAGTTTATTTATTCATGACGAAGATGTATTACGTGAGAAATATCACTTATTTCATCTTACCCTGGTAACATTGTCAACAGGACGTTGAAATGATTGGTCTGTATCAGGGGTATACTTTCTTTGCGTGATCACTGTGTGTAGACAACCTTTTTACGATTGGTCCTGGAGTGGGGACAAACTGGTCTACGTGAACAAAATAGTGTATAAAGAGATCACAAGACCAATCTCGCGAGACTTGAAATAAGGCATTGGGGTTTTAAATACGTAATAGCTTTGGTAGCTCAGGGTATTATTTTTTAATTGGATCAAGTTTCTGATCCAAAGAAGGCTAGTCAGTTACAAGTGGATTAACCACTACCTTGTCTCCAGCTAGGTCGTAGCCTAGCAACAAATGAATGCCCTCAACGTGTAGGTTAGAGTCGATATAGGTCTTGAAACTAAGTCTGATGACAAATTTATAGAAAGGAGAGGAACACTAACAAAGTCACACTCTACTCCCTGAATGAAAACACTTTCATTAGAACAGGACTTCTCAGAAGAGGGCAAAACACCTGACACTAAAAGGCCCTGAGGAGCTCCTGTATCTCTTACAATTTTAATAGCGATAGGATTGGCCGAATCATCAAAGAGTGATATAGAACCCTTCGACATAAAAGGTTCGTAATTCTCCATAATAAAATCAGTGGGGTTTATTAGACCCAACAAATGTATTGTTTTCAATACGTTACCGTGACCATGACCTCTTAGAAATAAAAGCATTCGGGATAGGTCTATCTTGATTATGATGCTTATATTTTAATTTGAAGCAATCAGGAATGACGTGATTATTTTTCTTGCAATAGATACACAGAGGCAGAGACAAGTATTTTGAATCAAGTCTCTCAGAGGCTTTATTTTTAAAATTTGTGCCAGATTAAGTCTTACTGAGAGTCGTATTAGGCTGAAATACTTTCCTAACAGTAGGCTGCTGAGTAAATATTTTGCTTACCACAGAAACTTTATGAGTTAAAGAGTACTCATCGGCAGCAAGAGCAGCATTTTCCAAAGTTTCAATCTTATGCTCTTCAAGATGATTCTTAATATCATTAGGAACACAGTTTTTGAATTCTTCAAGCAACACAAGTTGTTCAAGAATTTCATAATCATTTTCAACTTTCTTAGCTAAGCACTATCTCTTAAATAACTGTTCTTTTTCTCTAGCAAATTCAACATAAGTCTGACCAGCTTCCTTTTTATAGTTTCGGGATTTTTGCCGATAAGCATAACCCCTTAATATGCACTCCTTAACTACATCATAATCCGAACTCTGTTATACTGATAGGGAATGGTAAATATCACTAGCTTTACCAACTAGTACACACCGTAGTAGCTGAGTCCAATACTCCCTTGGCCATTTCATTTTTCTGCAGTTTTATCAAAACGAGGAAAATATTTGTCTGCTCCTTTTTTTTCTCAAATTGGGAACTACCCTTATATTTTTTGCAATATCAAAACTTGAATATGTATGTGAAGTGGAACCGTGCTTGCCACTTGACAGCTCAAATTCTTTCATTCTAAGTTTAAATTCCCTTTCCCCCTTCTCTCTTTGTAACAACATATGTCCCCCCCCCTCTCTCTCTCACTCTCTTTCTTCCTCTCTTTTTCAAATTGTAATTGTTTATCTTTCTCCCTCTCCTCTCTCTCTTTCTCAAATTGTAATTGCAATTGCTTCTCTTGCAATTGCATCTGTTTCTCTTTTTCTTCTCTCTGAAGCTCATGCCTCTTTAACTCTACTTCCATTTTACATTTCATTTTTATTTCCATTGTCTATCATAGACTTACTGACTGATGCCAAAACACTTTTATCAAAAATACTTTTCCCAACCAAATATTGGATAAAAATATTTTTAATTTCTCGTTTAGTTAAGGAAGATTTTAATTTCTGGCAAGTTCAAGCAACTCATCCTTCTGAAGACTATCCAACTGCTGTTCAGTTGGATTAGAAAGAAACGTTTCCACTTTTGATGACTTTGTAAATGAAAGCCTGTTGTTTTCACTTAAGATTTGAAATACAAAATCAAAATAGTACTTGGGATTTAGAAACTAGAAAATATAATTTCAAAAATATTTTTTTTTCTGAAATATTTAACCAAAATTCATAAATCCCGTACGAGCTACCATTTTTCTTTGTTACGTGACAAGGGCTCGAACTCAGTAACAAAGAAAAGAGTTAATGCCAACAAGCTTTGTATTTTTTAACAAAAAAATATTTCCTTAGACAACAATGTAAAACTTGGTAAATAGAACTTACAGTATGTGGATATAATCCAAAATTTGAACCTAATAATGAAAAGTCCTATCACTAAATAGTCTTATAAGAATCAAGTCCCGACGACGTACGAATATGAAAGTTGATGACGTCAGATGTGGTCTAATATACGAATAACAACAACTCCTCACTTGAATCAGTCTTTGTTTCCGAATAAAAAAAACAAAAACAAAAACAAAAACAAAAAAACAAGCAAAACAAACAGCTGCTACTGAAATAGTCTATACTGAGATCATACATGACTTGTGTGACCTCTACTTTAGAAAGACTGTTTGTACGACCATTCTGAAAAATATTTACGTAAACAGCTATTTGTACGGCTGCGTGTACGATGGGAATTCGCACGTCGTACGCTACGTTATCGCGGAATAACCAGCCTATTCCAGACGAGTCGCGTATATGAATGATAGTTGTGTTATAATTTCATTCCGTAGAAAATAACACATATATTCCATAAAAGATACATTCATTTTCGCTCCTGAATTTTACAAAATTCAGTATAGCGAAAGCTGGTTCAACCCTATACTCTTTCATTTCACAGGCGCTTGATACAAGAGCATTTACGAGTATCAGTTCATGGATTGTGGGTGGGGGTAAAGCTGTAATAATGTGATTACAGGTTCGGAACACATCCATTCTTTTCCGTGTATATATCTATTGTTATCTGACAAGGGCTCGTACTCAGTAACAAAGAAAAGAGTGAAAGCCAACAAGCTTTGTATATTTTAACAAAATTTTTTATTTCCCTAGTCAACAATGTAAAAATTGGTAAATATGACTTACAGTCTGTGAATATAATCCAAAATTTGATCCTAAGAATGAAAACATTATTTTTTATTATTATTGATTACACATTCATTTAAAGGCGAATATTCACTTATTCACTTCACTTGAATCCTCCAAAGCCCATATTTTGTTAGAAGGTCATTATTTACACACCCTGATAACATAAAACATAACTGAATGTTAAAAATGCATTGACATTTTTGGACGAGGTTAAACAGGATTGAATGTCGCGTGCTCTGATGTCACAATGAAAACTATGAATGTTGGAAAAACTTAGTACTACCATATAGTGTGACGATTCGACTCGACGTGCTCTTTTCTTCGCTTAGTACCTGACCACCATTGTAAAAGTCCAGAGCGATCAAAAATGTTCATCTTGAAGTTTCTTGACGACACAGTTGAGGTACACAACATAAAATAATCGGGATTGAATAGTCATTGGATTAATTATATTAATATTCAATTTTAGAACAACAAATAATATTTAATTTAAGATGAGCAAATACGCCTATATGGCCATATCGATATACAAATGAGGTACACTTTGACCGTGAGAATAATTTTACCGAAGTTAAGGCCTTTTTTTTCTCCCTAAAATGTATCAAATCAACGAGTAGCGATATTTGACTTTCACTGAGAATAAAAGAAAGGATAAAAATAGTGAAGAGGAGGCAAATGGAGTTTTATTCATTACATTTTTTAACAAAAGGGATTAAAATATAAGGAAGACTTATAGTCCGCGTGAGTCTCTTCGGTTCATAATTCTAATAAATACTTTGTCAAGCCAGAATCTTCGGACGGGTTAAGGCCAATTTAAATATTCTATTACTGTGTAGAAAGCCAAACCGTGCACCAGTTAAAATGTCCTGGGTGATAACGTAAACAATGTTGTTTTTATCAATCCTTTCATAGAAAAAAAGTTTTATTCACGTTGTTCTTGTAAGTTATGCACAATGAATGAGTCAGGTAGCTTTTAGCATCAATATTAAATGTATTTACTTATAAACTACAAGTCTAACTGTTACATACCCTTAAAATTAAACATTTAGGAGTGTTTAAACTCCAAGGAAGTGATTGTGTAGTTAACCTATATTCGACGTTTGAGAAATCTCGATCGAGAAATTAATCACGCTGCCGTATTAATTTTATAAAAATTTGGAAGTTGTCCGTATTTTGCGGACAGCTGGACCACATGCCACTGAAATTATATCACTTTAATAAAAAAATGTCAAAATATCTAAGGTGAAAAAATCACACACACACACTTTATGTTAAAAGCAATTTCAGCAACAAATTTTTGCAGAATAACAATTCATTTTTTGCCATTCAAAATATTTTTAAATTTCTCCCATGCCTAAAAAACGATTGTTAATTATTCTGCCATGATAGCACTTACTTGTAAGGGTAGTAGTTCGAAAGTAATCCAGAAGAAATCGATGTCGAGATAACAAGATGAACATGAATAAAGTTAGTTTGTGTCCATTTCCAAAGTTATGGTCTCATGTCTGCTTCAATATAGTTGGCAAATATATCAGTCCAAAATATATTATCAAAACTCATAAACAGTGCTTGTAATCTTTCTTAATTTATGCAAAATAAAATGAAAACTATTTCTGTTAGTTGTTATGTATTGTTGTGAACATGGTCACAATATGTAAATGAACAAAGAGAAATAATTAGAATTCTTTACATCTTCTTGTTGGAATATTTAAGTCTGCTTACAAAGATGAGAAGTGAGTGCAGGTAATGAATTTATAAATTTGTGAAATAAAGGATTGTACTATTTATAATATATTTTGAATGGCATATGAACATTTTTTTTGTTGATTTTATACCCTCAACCCACCTCTTAAATTATTGCTACATTGCTAGTGTTATATGTATAATGAGGGTTTTTGGAGGGAATTGGGGTTGGTTGACATCTTACTGCCTGACAATCAGTGCTGTATAGCATGTTCAATCCATGGTTAGCAACAGAACTGGAGGCTACATTTTCAAGAATATAGTTGGCATCCCATATTGAAATTGCTGTACTTACTCTGATATCTTATAGAGGTAAATCCAGGCATCATTTTTTAAAACTGTGTTGTACTTCAATGAATTTGTAGGAAGAGCAAAAATAGACACAAAATTCTTAAGTCATTTTAACTAAAGATGCATTTTCTATAATGAAATGAGTATGTTTAATCACATTTGGCTCAATGTGATATCAAATATATTAATTTTGTTCAAGAGAATCACCCTAACTTCAACCAACTTTGTATGTATGTATATAGAGTATGTATGCTGTATCAATGATATACCACTAGATGTATAAATATTTCATTAAAAGGAAACAAGACTTGCTGAGTTTCCTTTTAATAAAAAATTTATATAACAAATGGTATATCATTGATTAAGCATACATAATCTATATATATTTTTTTATATCACATACAAATACATATATTTGCCCTTTGAATGGAGTTTAAAGTTGAATACAAGCAACTGTGTATCGACATACTGAATGAACTCCTCACATCTTTTCTGAGTGTGTCTGTTACAGAATGTAGCTCTATGTCTTTTACTGCTATTTACAATTACCTTTGCATATTGATAAGTTGATTTTGGAGTTTCATTTTGGAGTTTCTAGTTTTATTCACATTAATTAAAGCAATATAAGAAACACTTATGATTTAAACATGAAAGATGGTGTTAATGAAATAAGCAGAGCAAAACAAACATTATTAACTCGGCCATTCACATGAATGCTCAACCAATGATGTACTGGCCCATGGAAATTAGTGTGGAATAGACACTAAGTGAAATGATGAACCAACAAGAGGTAATTAAAATATTTTAATAGTTTATCATTGAATTGTGTGTGTGTGTGTGTGTGTGTGTGTGTGTGTGTGTGTGTGTGTGTGTGTGTGTGTGTGTGTGTGTGTGTGCTACTTCTATGATTATGGAGCAAAATTAAGAATTAATAAAGTTTTTCTATTAACTTTTATTTGTATTTTTCAGAAAAATGGGACAGTATGCAACTCATTTTATTGTTCCAGATGATAAAGCTATTGGGAAACAAACTAACCCCAGCAAATCAAACTGGATAACAGCTCATGCCATTGCCTCTGAATGTAAGCTCATTCATTTTTAGCTGTACTGGTTATAAAACAGGAGAGCTTATGGGATGGTCCTTCAGCCATTGTCTGTCCAGACATTATCCAAAGTTTGTCATGGCTACTCCTCCTACACTAAATGGAGAATTACCAGGAAAATTTAAACACACAATTATCCAGTGATCTAGTTGGCCCTAAACAAAAATGGTGATGTCTGCATATCCAAATATAGACATGATGATGGCCATCTTGAGAATCTTGCTGTAATTGTTCCTTCTAAATAGATTGTCATATTAACATGGGGTTTTTTCTTCTTATATTATCTTGTTGGTCCTAATTGAAAACATGGTGCCAGTCTGACTTCAGATTTGGCCATCTTGACAATCTTATTATTACTATTACTCCTACATTGATGGTCTTACCAACATGAAGTTCTTATCAAACAACATATTATGATGTCTAGCCGATCCTGAATAAACATGCTGCTGATATAACATTCAGTATGGTCACCACAGCAGCTGTCTTCAAAATCATTTTATCACAACTCTATTTGAGCAAACATTCATATGGATGTGGAGGTTTTACCAGAAGACTTCTTATGATCTCCAGTTGGTCTTAAATGAAAATGGTGCCAGTCTGACATCCATTATGACCACCACCATACAGTAGCCAATTATAAATCTTGTTGCTGAAACCCCTCCTGTGTAGATGGTAATATCAGCATAAGGTTTTCACTTAAATACATCTTATGATTTCATAGTTGGCCCTAAATGAAAACTGTGCCAATCTGATAGCCATTATGGGCACAACAGAAGTCGTCTTACATCTTTTATTATTTGCTACTCCTCCTAAATGGAAATTCATTTCAGTGCAAGGTTTCCCTCAGAAGACTTGTTTTTATGCTTTGTTTGTTCTAAATGAAATTGGTTCCAAATTCTTATCCAATGTGTCCACCACAACAGTTGTTATTGTGTAGAAAATCCCAACTGGCAATATTTAGTATGATACCAGAAATTACTTACATCAGCTCAAATGATCTTTTCTTGAGGAAAAAGAGTTTTAGCTTAGACATTTAGTCATTTAATTAGCTTATTGTTTATTTGTTAACTTTAATTTATGGTCATTGGTGCCAAAAGTAGAATGGCAGTTTTGATTAACAAAGTATTAAGTAAAGAAGTTAATTTGAGTTTTCCTTAAAGATCAATGCTCTCAGATATGTTTACCAAATAGGTACAAATGTTGGGTTGACAGTTGATATAAACTAAAAAAAACCCTTGTACTAATTGGAATACTGTTTGGAATTCCATATAAGATGAATTGGAATGCTGTTTGGAATTCCATGATAAGATAAATTAATGATCTTATGTATGCTTTAAGAAATTGAAAATAAATGATATCCAGGCATCATTTTCAACAAGAATGACTGATACTCTGTTGTTTTGATAACTGAATAAAATGGCAACCTTTACAGATTAAAAATATTATGTCTCAGTTTACTGTCATCCTACAACACCTGAGAAAGGCTTATTGATGCCAAGACAGTGGTAAAAAATATGCTGTCTGGCACAGGACAAGTTGAATTTTTTTTGTTACTTGTCCAATCTTTTGTATAGAATAAGAACAAAAATTCTGGTGTTTGTCCATAATCAGATTTTCCCAGCCCAGCAAGGCCTTTTGAATACCATCATATCTATATAACCACCATATGAGCTAGGTCCAGCTGCAACAACATGGACCATGATCTGCTGTTGCATAATATGCCAGCAAATCAAGGTATATATTGTTTTTATTTTTCTACTGATTACCTCTTACAAACTGCATAGACTCATGGCTGCTGTCACATAATGCATTGGCAGATCTGGATCTATACAGTTTTCAGTTGAACCCAACTTAGAAGAGAATATATACAGTACAGTGACTATAGTTAACATTTCTGCAGTGATTGTTTATGAGGGATGGCCTTTGGTGAGGGAGATAAATGATAAAAATGTACTATAGTGATCCCAGTCTATGACGACACCTTTTCTGAACTGAAAAGCTGGTCTTATAAAGTGGTGGACAACATGGTAGAAATATACTATCATATATAATTTAATTTTAGTCTGGTCAAATTGTAGACTACATAGACTGAAATCTGTCATCATGTAATGCTTTGACAGATCTGCAGTGTGCTAGAAGTAATCAATGTAGACCATGATTTGTCAGTGCATTATGTGATGGTAGATCATGGTCCATTTTGTTTACACTTAGTCATGACTTATAAGTAAGTAAAGATGGTATTTTGGTATTGGGCAAGGTGGCCTCAGCCTGGGGTGTGTGTGGGGGATGGGTACACTATACCTTGATGCATGTGTAACACTGGTACCTCTGGAGAGAGGGGGAAAGTGAAGACATGCCTATCTTTGACTATGGTGCAGATATTACTATGTGATAGATTAATGGAAGGCTAGGTTGCTGACTTTGAATACAAAGTTAAATACATTAAGCAATCCACTAATTGACCAAGTGCATCCCAATTTGGTATGCGATGTCAAGTAAAAATTTGCACTTGTAGAGTGAACTACCAGAATTGCATGAATTACATCAGTATTGTCACTGAAACTACACTCACTATAGCTTTTCACCAGCACAAGTGTAGAATGGTCAATCCACTTTGTGTGCACTGTAACACAAACAACCTAATAAATGTACAGGAGAATCTTTTTTAATGTAATCTTTTATTTGCATTTTGATGTTAATATTTGATATAATATTTTATATGATATTTTATTTAATATTTTATAATGGCAGCAGTAACATGTAATATCTGAGTGCTTACCTTTTCAGTGAGTATAGCAGAAGTTGAGAGGCTGTGGGTGAGATTCAAACAGCTTGGTGCTGACACAAAAGAAGGAGTAATAACTGAGGCTAGTTTAAAGTCGTCTCCAATTCAGAATGATGTCTTTATGAGAAATGTGAGTAGAAAAAGTACCTAAGTAATTTGCATAATTATATATTTGTTATATAATTAATTAGTGATCTGTACACAAACTTTAAAGAGTCTTAATGATCAAAAGAAAACTTCAAACTGAATAAAACTAATTTATTTGACTTGTTCTTTATTTTTACAGATTGCACTATATGTTTTATTACATAATTTTTCCAAATTGTAGAGCACACAAATTATAATACTCTTGGAAGTCTTATTAATTAGGTGTATTTTTTCTCAATCACATTTTTGATGAAAAGAGAATGGATTAAATGACTGTAAGAAGAGAATGGATTAGATGACTGTAAGAATAAAATGGAACAGATAACTAAGAAAAGAACAGATTAGATTACTGTAAGAAGAAAATAGACTAAACAGAAATTAGATACACTCTAAGTATTGTGAAAATTCAATCATGTTTGTAGGATACCTTGAAATGTATACCATTATTTCTTGCACTTAAAATTTACGCATGATAGTCAAGCTTGGGTACAAGTTAAAATAGCAATTGTACCAATTTTAAACTATTCCTTTTTTATCCCAGATAGAAAATTCTCAATCATGGATGACTGTTAGCAGTAACCCAAATAGAAAGTCATCAGTCATGGATGACTTTTAGAGGAAACCCAGATAGAAAGTCATCAGTCATGGATGACTTTTAAGTTGGGCAATTAAGATGTTACTTTACATTTTCTCTTAAAGTTTTACAATTGAAGGATAAATTGTTGATTATAAAAATATAGAATGGATTGAACTTTTTTTGCACTCAGGTCTCATTTTTGTCTTCATCAGATTCTCGTGAAATTTATGTCAGGATCAACAAAGAAGATTACATTTGAAAATTTCTTGAAGGGTCTCAAATGGTGTGAACAAGCAGACCTGGAGCACAAAGTTAGAGGTAAGTGATGATGTTCACTCTGCCATGAATTTTGGACAGTTAATAGGAATAATGAAAAGTAAGTAAAAACAGTTTCACAGAAGTAAGGTATCTGCTATATATCACACTTGTTTTAAGTATAGTATTGGCCATGTTTGCCAGCCACTAAGGGGATGGAAGAGTTTTGCTGTTTATAGATTTAGAGGTTTCATGGAGGTAAAATGTATTTAATATGTTTGGGAAAAGCTAGCATTGTATATAGAGGTTTTGTTTTGTTGGGTTTAATGCCATTTTTCAGCACACAATAGGCACAGTATTAATGGTGGAGGAAGAAACCGGGAAATCACTGGAAAGAACCACCGACCAACGAGAAGCTACTGGCAAGCTTTCTCACAGATTCCACATTCGCCGAATCCTAGACTCGAACTCACACAGACAGAGGTGAGATGACAGTGATCCAGAACGTAACATACAGTGCTTTAGACCACTTGGCCACTCTGGGCCCCTAGTATATAGAGGTACTGTTTGAGCAAGGTGACCATTGTGGCAGGATGGAATTGAACTCAGAGTGTCTTCTATAATACTGATGAATCAAGATCCCTCAAATACTTCAGATACATAGAGGATCTTGCACTTGTGATTATTTTCAAAATGAAATTTAAGAAAAAAATTATATATATATATATATATATATATATGTTGTTGTTGTTGTGGGATTTAATGCTATTTTTCAGCACACGATAGGCTATACATGGCGTCCAGTATTAATGGTGGAGGAAGAAACTGGGAAATCACCGGGAAATCACCGGAAAGAACCACCAACCCATGAGAACCTACTATATGTGTGTGTATGTGTGTGTTTTTGTTTATGAGCCTTGGAAAGCCGATTATTGAAATTGTATGATGTTGATGTTGTTATGGATTTAACACCAGTATATTTGGTGGAAAAAGAACCCATGAGTACCCCTAGAAGAACCACCAGCCCAAAGGAAGCTACTGGCAATCTTCTCACATATACACACTGGCCAAGCTCAAGGCCATGTGGAGAGAGGTCAGCTCATTGATTTGTAAAGGCAAATGCTTAAAACCACTTGGCCACCTAGAGCAGTCCCAAAATTATATGAGTTTTATTTGAAATGAGCACAAGTAGTATAATGATTTATTTACCATATGATGAAAAAGACTGATTTGACTTGATTTAAACCACATAATTTGTTGTGAAATGACTTTGAAATTCATTTGGATGCTTCAATCATTACACCATCGCCTTACTTGACATCATGAACTGTTTTGATACATGTTACATATAGAAAAATTATGACAAGGGCTTAATAACCAAAATTATGTAATAGGCATGCAATAAATATAAATGCACATTCCAATTCAGGGTGTCAAATAACTAAGCAGGCTGCATCTGTTGGGAGCAGAAAACACATGATTATAAATTGCAAGAAAGGTTGGCTCTGCCATTTTCTTCACAATTAGTTTCAACACCCTTGTAATGAAAATCTTTTTATGTTCCTGTCATATGCATTAATCTTTTTTCATTTCATCAGAAATTTTTAGAGATTATTAATCTTGTTTCATTGATGTCATATGGACTGTTACAACAAAAAGAGCCAGAAAAACTTGACTGTCAGATACAGTTGAATTTGAGGACATCTCTGAACAAAGGACACCTGTGCATGAGAGACATTTTCCTACCTTGCTTCTTTGTTTTTGCTTTCATATATACCTCCACTCTCAGTAAAATACATTGGCCTGTAGATTTAAAATGATTTTTGGTCCCATGAGTGCTCATAACTGACAGTTTTCAATTGAAATTACTTAATGGATGGTTTTTAATGACATGCAACTAGTCTCCCTTTTATGGTGTAGTATGAACAGGGAGAATTATGTAAATGTGTGTGTGTGTGATTTGGGTTTTGTACAGTCATATTGCTATGATGTCTGCATTGTGACAGTTTATAGTGATGTCTAGCACTGGAACATCATGCCACAGACATGTATTATCATGTCCCACTCAGTCACATTATCCTGACACCAAGCTAACCAAGCCTCTTAACCTCTTAATTTTGAGCTACAATTGAGGCAACTGTTAGTACCATTTTTATAAGTCTTTGGTATGACTTGGCCGATGGTTTGAACCTGCAACATCCCACATTTTAGGCGGGCACTCTAACCACTTAGGCCACAGGAGCAGTCAAATTATTATGTAAATGTAAAACAAATGGTCTATATCACTGTTGTGACTGCAGTAGGTTGTAAGTTTGAAAAGGAGAAGTGATTTAGGACACAAAAACCCATTGACAATTAAAGCCTGACTGGATTTTCAAACTTGTTGACCTTTTTATCATACAAATGTTGTTAACTGTATTATTGGTATACTAGGTCTGAAATGGAGCTATAGTTTTTAAATGATACTTAGACAAACTGTAAAAAGTCAGTTATCCTGAATGACTAATATTGGTAGCAAAGTTCCAAGCATTATAGACTTCAAGAGCCCATTATGACATATAAAAAGATAGCAGATTGAAGGTTAAAATAATAACATTTTTCTGGTAAATATTTTCATGTCAAATGTTTGCTCTTTTAAACTGGTAATTTTTTAGTCAAGGGAGCTTATGTTTTTGGTAATTTGTTATCCTTAAATGAAAGGCACAACTTGCATAATGACTCCAAAAATGACAAATTGTTAGTAAACTTTCTGGCAGTTATGGTAGAATCTCTTGTCTCTGTGTTGCAGCTCATCATTATACATAATTATGTACCTAAAACTAATAAAGAGTTGCTTCAACGATGCATGGACCTCATATTGTAATAAATATGACCAGAAAGTTCCAGTTTCTTGTACTTGACATCAGTTTATGTAGTTGTATACAAGCTTCAGCCACTGCATATTCCCATACATGTGTATACAAATTTTTCAAACTATTTCTTTCTTACAGTATATATTTTGTACTAATAGCTGAAATGTCAATGCAAAATACAGTGTGATCCTGCTATAGCATCCTCCATTATAACACAAATTCAGATATAACATGATTTTGGTGTGGCTTCCAAAATTTCATGCATGTGTATTTTCTCATAGACAAAAAATTTTATCCTTAAGAGTATAAAAACTGTGTGTTAAAAGTTTATTATCATTTTCAGGAAGAGATTGTGTATGAACCATGATGAATAAGACAATCATAGCATGTCATGGCTACTGAAATTTCATATAGATATATTTTTCTCAAATGGGAACAAACAATTTTTTCTTTTTTCTGACAGGTACAAAAAATTCTGTGTGAAATGTTTATTCTGAGATAGTACTGGTCTTCACCAATGAAACTGATTTTTTTCTTCTTGGCAACAAATGCCCTCTGGCAGTTTTTTTTTGTTGCTTCATTGTTGGCTGTTTAAACTTGTATATAGAGTCTTGGAATTGGAGTGGAGACATTTAGAGGCACCATGACAGGAAGTCACAAACTTGATATAAAATGCACAAGAATCTATCAATTGTTACATAAAGAAATTCTTTGTTTATATTGGCAAACCATCTTAGCAGTGTATTGTTATATCACAATCCACTTATGCTGACATGATGAGACATCTGGCCTGAGTACTCTATGCTGTGATATACTCCAGTAGTCATGCTACCTGGACTAACTGCAAATGTCCGACCTTTGAAGGCAGGAATAGTAACTGCTACAATCAACCATTTGACAGATCATTCCTTTTTTTTCAATTGTACCCCAAAAATTAGTTTTGTTGAAACATCAAAGAAGACTGGTTGCCTTTAAAACAACACAGCTATATAAATACTAAGCAAATTAAAAAATTCATTCCCAATTTTCTGTTGTTATTTGATGCTGTCAGCTCAATAAAAAACAGGTGTCTCTATGGTCTTTAAGCAGTGACTTCAATAATACATGCAATATTCATCAAAGAAAGCTGACTTAAGTCTTCAGTAAAAACAATAAACCTTTCATCAGTGGAAGTCATCACCAAACTTGGATAAAAATCTGATGGATTGCTGCATGTTCCAAAACGACTGACACATGTTTATGGAGCTGTGAAAGTTTCCTTTTTGCAGGAAAAAGTTTGTTTATGATTGCTACCAATGGTACCATAAAAAACAAATTAAATTTCCAGTTTTTTTAAGCCATAGAATATCTGGCCGTCAAGTTAATTGAATATGGGTTATCTCACAATAATGTTTGTTAAACTTTTTAATTTCTTCATGTTTTAATTTCCCTATGAATAGTCTTATCCCCTGGGTAGCTGCAGCAAGATGATAGTTGTCTCCAGCTGATCAAAATCTAGGCCAATTTAAGTGCATGTACAAGTAGCATGTAAACAACTGTAGCCACATGCTAATGGTGACAATATTATATTGGATTTTTAGTGACAAAATGCATTTCAGAGTCATTTCACTTCACCATCCTTCAGTTTCATAATAAGAAAATCAGTGTTGTTATCATCTGATAAATAAAATTTTACTGTTATGCTGATTTTAAATTTATTTAAAACTCATTGAATAATTTAAATCATTTGCTTGGCAAGGCTTGAAATTACTTGACTCATTTGATAAATTTCAGTTGCAATATTAACTTATGTTAAATCCATACGAAATTAATTATTTTAAATTATTTCAAGGCAGTTTTGCAAGGTTTACATTTGTTTTACTTTTAATTTGAAAAACGAGCATAATTGTTAATATTTAAATATTAAAATATATATATTTCATACTGTATTTATACAAACATTTTCGGATAACCACTTCTGATCACATTATATGCATCCATTTCTACAAAAAAGAATTGTCTTTCTATGAATAGGCTACAGATAGTCTAATAGACAAAAACATTGATATTGAAATTCAAATATATCATTTCTGAAATATGTTTTTTTCAAGGTATTTTCCACTTACTGAATAATGGTGGTCCAGTAAAAAAGGAGCTTATGCAGAAAATTTTGGAAAGGGTTTACCCAGGAGATAAAGCGGTAAGTATACATATATAATTATGACAGTAATGTGATGGTAAGTATACATATATTGTTATGACAGCAATGTGATGGTAAGTATACACAAATTATTATGACAGTAATGTGACAGTAAGTATACATATATTATTATGACAGTAATGTGACAGTAAGTATACATACATTATTATGACACTAATGTGACCTTGATTGCTACATCATGTTGAGTTGTCAGCATCTGAAAATCGGGATTTATATGAGTTGAGTTATGGTTGGAATTTTCTGATACATTCAACAAGATGAAATATTTCATTCAAGATCAAATTATTATGATAATGATATTTTCCTTTATATCAATTTTCAGATAAACAAATAAAATCACACAACATTATTAAATAAAAGAGAAATTGATAAAGATTGAACCTTTCTGATATGAAATTCATCTTACCTTATATATTCACTTTTTAGACAAGTCCATTTGAAAACTCCACAGAATCAGATCTACCATTTCATAATGTGTCAGTAGACCTATGTCTGTGCAGTTAGGAATAATCAGTAGTACAAACAACATAGACCCTGATCTACTGGCACATTATGTTATGGCAGATCAGGCTTTTTGTTGTTTGCAGTTTGACTCGAGTTATAAGTGAGTATATACTGTAACTCATAAACCAATTGTACTTCTTTAAAAGTTCATATGCATATCAGTATTTAGTTTTAGTGACGCATATAAAACAAGTCACTCATTTTTACTAATATTACTGTTAATAACAAGTCTTTTGATGCATGGGGACTGGGGACCCATATATGTAGTCTGTTGTCAAATTTTGTATCATGGAAGGTATCACCAGGTGCATGTTTACATCTGAAGCCTGACTGTAAGTGCTTGAACTATTTATAATGGACATTGTGGGAGGCTCTGATGGGGACTTGGCATGGGAATGGCAGCATTATATTCACGGTTATTTGCAGTGTGATTGAACAAATTGTTGGAACTTGATAATATAAATTTGTTAAAAGGAATGTCACTCATTTCCATTTATATATCAAGTGAGGCTATGACATATTGTAACCAAAAAACCTTAAGTATTGCAAACAACAGTATTCTTTTGCTTGTTTTATGATTTGTCGGTAAAATGCTTGGTAGAAAATTGACAGGTATATAATAAAACAGATCATTAAAATTTGCCACAACATGCAGATTTCTCTTATGACTATGTAATAAGCATATTTTTGTGCATAAGAATATGCATATTGTGTATGTGTCTGTGTTTATATATGATACATGTATATGTGTGTTTATGTTTAATATCTGTATGTGTTTATGTGATATATGTCTGTGTTTGTGTGTTTATGAGTGATATGTATATCTGTGTGTATATGTGTAATATGTGTAAGTTTATGTGTGATCTGTATAAGTGTACTGATTTTTAATATGTGTGCACATTTTATGTGTGTATGTTTATATATGGTATGTTAAATTAGCTTCTCTTGTCGTATTAAGAATACAGATTTCAAATCTATGCATATTATGAGTTGAAGGCCTTTGTTAAAGTTGTACAATTCATGATTTACTCTCTTGAGGCATGGCTGGTGGGTTGAAGATTTTTTTTTGGGGGGTAGTATTTTTGTGTAGCTATACAATAATTGTAGTGATAGCTCTATTTTATGTCGATTACACTAAAAACTATAGCAACTTAGTGGTCATGTTCCTTGCTGCAACTTGCCCTCCCTATGTTGTGCCATGCCCATTCTGCTGTGCACCCAGCTCACCTTTGGTACTGCCTGGTCGCATATCTCCAGAGGTTTCATACAATGCATATGGTATATGCTAAATGAGCATTATGTGCAATGACTTTGTATTATTTGCCAGTTTTTCTATATGCAGTGCAGATATTGTCATAGAGGAAATATAAAAAAGTAATTTTATCAGCATTAATCTTCTTCATTATAGTACCTTTTGTCATAATGTAATTCCAGATATAACACAGCCACTCCATGGACCTCCTTATAAAATTGTAAAAAGTCAGTGTACTTTCTAATTTATATCAGCTTAAAGATTTATATACAATCACTGTATTCAAGTTGGGCTTCAACATTCAACTCTTTTTAGACATTACTGCAGTCAGTTAGTTTTCTATTAGCCAAGAGGTCAGGGCAGCCATGTGTGCCATCAGCAAAAACCTTCTAAAACCATGAATTTGGCAGAAGTATCCATGGCAGAATTATCAGTGAATAAAAGTATTTTAAACTGTTTATAAATTATGCTAATCAAAAATCAAATATGGCCACTGTGTCCAAAAATATAAAACTTTTAAGTGTCTTCTCAAGCAAGAAGGCCATGACCTTCATGTCAAACCCATGATCAAAAACATTGCTGTAAAAGATGTGACCTTGACTACAAGATTAGAAGGTCAAACATAAAGACAAATTTTTCTTAGTTTCATAATGATTCATGCTAAATAAGAGAATTCATTAAGGAGTTTTGGAAATATAAGCAAATTAATTTTTTTTATCCAGAACCTTAAACACTAATTTTCTTTGACTTACTTTGACCGCAAGATGAGAAGGATATGAATGAATTGTCTTAGGTTTATAAAGATTCATCCTAAGTGTGAAGAAAATCCATTAAGAAGTTAAGGAAATATAAACTGTAACTAAAACCATATTGCAAATTTTCTATGACTGACCTTGACCCCATGATGAAAGGGTTGATGCATGTATTGCAGAATGAATTATCCTAACTTCATAATAATTTATCATGAGTATCAAGAAAATCTAATGTGTGGTTTTAGAAGTGTGTGTATATATATATATATATATATATATATATATATATATATATATATATATATATATATATATATATATATATATATATATATATATATATATATATATTAAAATTTTTCTAATACACTTCTCAAAATCTGTTAACAGAAACAACAATTGAAACCAAAATCTGACACAATGTTTGCTGAATAGCCTTTCAGTTTTATACAAATGATAGAAGTCTGCTAAACATCCCCAATATTAATGTCAATTAATCAGGGATTAACAGTTCTAGATGTCCTTTTCCTTTTTTTTTTGGTGCATTTGCATACTCATTTCTCATGTCATATTTTGCCATGATTGACAGATTTTGTTTGGAAAATATAGAAAATGATTTAATCTTGCATACTCAACTGTCATGTCATATTTTGCCATGATTGACAGATTTTGTTTGGAAAATATAGTGATATATGATTTAATCTTGCATACTCGACTGTCCTGTAATATTTTGCCATGATTGACACATTTTGTTTGGAAAATATAGTGATATCTGATTTAATCTTGCAGCAAGACATCAAGAGGATCAATGATATGTTCTTCCAAATTATGGACACAGAGAAGAAAGGTTAGTATTGATATATGCTTGCCATTTGGTTCTGTAATGATTAATATTAGTGTAGTGGGCTATTGTCACATGGGTTTAATTTTTTTCATAGTTTTGATCAATAGCTTTTCTGCAAAAATAGGGTAGCAGTTGAAACTTCACAAATAGTTAAATAATAACAACCATAACAAGAATAAGAACAACAATAACAACAACAACAATAATAATAATAGTAATAGTAATAATAATAATAATAATAATAATAATAATAATAATAATAATAATAATAATAATATCATGGATCACTTTGAATTCATATATATCAAATTTTGTGGTTTGGTAAGCAAATGCATTTTTGTAGGTACTTAATTCTGTGGATTAATCTTTTGAGAAAAAAAGAGACTTGCAGGATGCAGGGTGATGATGTAGTGTTATGACCCTAAGGTCTTAAACTATGTAAGACAAAAAGCAAAACCGACAGTTGCATAAAATTCAACAAATAATTTTATTCTCTTTTTATAAAATGAAAATTTAAGAGAAACTAACAGTATTGTGCAATAAATCCCAAATAATCACAAGTCCAAATGTATAGAAATATTCCAAATAAATTCCAAGTCTTGAAATGTGCTGTCATACCAATAGTCCGACTGTATCACAATGATATAATGCAGAATGTCTTTAAATGAATTCACAATAATCCAAAATAGTGTTTAGTCCAAAAAAACAATGAGTTTTTGTAAGTCCAATGAATAATTTAAATAAACATCTCTAAATTATAACTGAACACAACCAAACTTGATTTGACAAAAACTGCTGATAAGATAGGAATGAAAAGTTTTGTTGATCACAACCTTTATATAAAAGCCTAAGACACAATAAGATGACCAGGATGTGGGTCATTTCCCTATCAATTCATAAACAAATTCATTTCTTGATGCTTCTAAGGCCATAATCAGGACTTGTTCTTGAACACATACCCAAGTCAACTTGTATTTAAAACTTACAAAAAAGACAAAAACATGCAATCAGTCAGGTACATTAAAACTTCATCCTCAATCATGGACAAAAGTCAATTAAACAATACAAAGTAAATATATATTCAAGTAGATGTCTCTATAAAAGATAATACTTATATATTCATTTTCAGGAATTTTTAAGGAAACAATCTTAAATCTTGATGTAGTAATTAGGTTGATTAGGTATGTTATTCATTACTAAGACTTTTCATGAATTTAGAGATTTGAATCAAACAAGATGCTAACAAACTATTGCATGCATGTACTAGCTTAATTTCACTCCATGTATTAAAACTGTATTTAGTTTCTACAATATTCTTAATGACTGCTACATAAAAATAAACTCAACAATTAGGAATTTGGTGCTAAAACAAAGCTGATGACAGCAAACCAAGCCTATTTTTCCGTATTTAAATAGTTCAAGTTTCACTCTCTCAACTATCATAATGCTACTGAGACAATGGCTAAAAAGCAGTAAACTTTAAAGGTAGTTGTGGTTTTTGATGTTTTCCAAGTACATGGCAGGGAAAATGGTATGATACCATGGCTACACCAGATGCATGCAGTTATTTATGTCATGATCCAGGTTATTGCACAGTTAAATGAATGGAAGGACAGTAGAGATAAAACATAAACCCATAAGGCAGTTCTTGCAAATGTGGAGTATTCCCACAAATGACAAAGTAATCACCTCAGACAGACATGACTAAAATGAGCTTTGAGAAAGTCAGACTGATTTGCTGTTTGTTTATTCAGCAGCTTGTGTCTGAAAAATGTTTTGGTAATAAAACTGCATATGTGTTCCATTTACCCAGTGAAACAGTGATTAGTACTTGTGAAGAAAAAATTAAAAATGCTGTGAAAACAGTTTAGTATATTTATGAAATGACAAATATTTAAATCAAACATCATTGTTTTCAACATTAAAGTAGTAATTATGGACCATAAATTATGCTTATGGATTATTAGAGAGAAACTTGTGTCTAAAAATAAAACTATGATGAACACTGAATTTTCCTGAAGTTTAATACTGTGATGTTTCTCAGATGTTGCATAATTTCATTGGATTACATAAAGTTTTAATGAGTATTAAGTATAATAAATGGATATAATATATATTTTGTAAAATAAAGAGGGACACAAATGGTGAGTAATTTATTCTTAGTACATCATGCAAACTCATTGCACTTTATTTAGTTTTTCGATTTCTGAAGTGTTTATACATGAAAAAAAATCATAATCAGTAAATTTCTATTTCTCATCATCTTTCATAAATATATAAAGATAAATATTTCTCAGCAATAAAAGTACACTTGGTATTTAAACAAACACATAAATTAGTAATGCTTTACCATCATATACGGTTGGTGTAGAAATGCACTTTTGTAATCAGCTTCATACATAATTCATTTACTTTAAATTTAGGGTCTAACTTTCCCATAAATATGAAAATTGGTACCATGTAAATTTAAACTTATTCACGGTAAAAAGAAAGAAAGAATGAAAAAGAAGAAAGAAAGAATATGCATACAGAGAGTAGTGAAAAATTAAAACATAATGAAAAAATGCCATAAGATTGGAAACATTTTGGCACTGCAACAATAACCCGCTCTTTATTACAATGTATTTTCATGCTTTACTGATGACATGTCTTAGAAATTGTGTCAAGGGAAGGCATTATTACAGATTCACCAGCTATCTACATGTCATTAAGGTAACATTTGTTTCAAAATCAATGAATGTTTTATACAGTTGTTTTTCAGATGCATTGCTTGCTCATTCTTTAACAGTCATTGATTCTTCCAATTCATTGATTGATTCTTACAATTCATTGATTGATTCTTCCAATTCATTGATTGATTCTTCCAATTCATTGATTGATTCTTCCAATTCATTGATTGATTCTTACAATTCATTGATTGATTGTTACAGGTCAGGTGACAGAAGATCAGTTTACAAATGCTGTGCTGAAAATCCCACAAGGTGTTCTTAAACAGATTCTTGACTTCCAAATCCTGCCAGATGAAATGAAGGAAAGGCTTCATAAAAACTTGCTTGAGGTCAGTAGAAAATATTATCAAGGATTTATGGGTATCTTGGATTTGATTGAAATTTTCCAAATTATGTGTAAATTGTCAAGTTTGTTGATCAAATGTTGTAAATATGACATGGGGATGGCATAGGTGAAGAACATGGTTACCATGTCTGCAGAAATGCTCAAGATGTTGACGTAAACAATCTTGGAAAGCAGGAAACAATAAAGCATCTAAAGGCTGTTCCATTTAGGCATACATGGTACCCAGGGAAGGTGGATTTTTGAAAATATATGCCAGTATAATTTGATTTCAGTGACCTCACATTAAAGAAAATTTTTAATTGCATTTATGTGTTAGAATCCTACATTAAAATTGCCCCTTTGGGACCCAGGTATGTTGTACTGGAACAGCTCTAATTAGCATTACAGTTTTCAAATTTTTTTATTAGCATGCAATTGTATTAAAGAGCCAAGTTTAATTTGTTTACTTAGTACAGAATTAAAATGGTTCATAGAAGGCAAATGACTATTACTGGTAGTATTGTTTGATCTTTTTGTGCCTTTTTTTCTGATGTTCATGTCTTCAGTACCTTGGTCTGTGAGACTACAAAAAATGCTTAAGAAAGATTATTGACTAATCCAGGTTACATTTAAAATACATTTGACTTATTTCAATATTTTAAAATTAGTCTTTTTCTACATATAACTGCTATGTTGTTTGACAAATTTATAGAGCCATGTTAACAGAAATGTGTATGTGGATGTGTCATTTATGAGGAAACAGTTCACCAAATACATGCATTGTAATAGGTTCTTAGAAATTTTGATATTAATAAACATTCTGCATCTTTAGTTTATGACATTGTTATAAACATGCTTTTACCAATTTTTTTTTTAGTTTCGAACAGATACAGGTATGGCTGCAGGAGCCACACCAAGAGGACTCACCCCAGGAAGGGGTAAGCAGATTGCTCCAGACAGTGCTTTGAAGGCTGTTACAGAGAAGATTCATAAAAAAGACTGGGAGAAGGTGGCCAACAAACTGGGATTTTTCAGTGATGATATTGAAGAAATCAGAGATGCATACCCTTCCAATACACAACAACAGGTCAGTAAAGTGGATGCATTATGTTTAAATGGATAAGTGTTTTTAACTTTGTGAAAATGATGATAATGAAAAACAACATACATTGTGGTACTGGGAACAATACTTTAGTAAAAACATACAAGTCTATGAGAGGAATGCTTGTGGCAATTGATGGAGGTACAGGGAAAAAAAACATTTAGCTGGGGCAGTGCAACTCCAATTAACCTGGATCAGGTAAATCCAGTGAAGGTTACAGGAAAATTTTAATGAAACTTCACTTTTATATGATAATAATTATTGAGTGAGAATCCATAAAAATTTAAGCAAAAGTAATTATTGATCATATTAAAAGCATACCTGAATGCTATACACTATAAATGGGAATCTTAATTTGTTACATTTCTTGTGCGCTGCAAAGATTTGATGCATATTCATTTACTGGATCAGGAGATATAGCTATTTAATTAGCTAAAATGCAACATCTATGAAATCATCCACCTGACTTTTGTAAATAGTAAGATATGCAGCACACACTTGTGACATCAGTGGAAGAACTGCACAATATGCATAAAACATTATTTAAATCGTAAATCGTTGTTTATATATTTGTTAAGTATAGTTGACTGACTTGGACAACTGCTTTCGTTTTCATAAAAATTCTTTGCTGATTATATATATATATATATATATATATATATATATATATATATAATATCACAATAATAGCAATTTAGGTGTTTGTTAATCATTTTATTTACATATTTTCAAAAACCTATTGTACAATAATAAAAGTCAAATACTAAATAAAAATAAAATTCTTGTTCATGTTGATTATTTATTTTAATGATTAAAAATGTTTTTCAAAGAGTCATGTGCATTCAATACATGTTTAAACCATCTGATATGGAGAATAATATTAACAGCCACAGTTGTAGCCAGTAATTAATTACCAGTGGAAGTTTGATAATTGGATAATTGATCATTTCAGAAAGGTGTTATTTATACTGCATGAAGCCATCTGACTTGGCACATTGTATTGAACATCCTCAATTGTAGCCTAGTATTTATAAGTGGAAGTTTGATGATTGATAATTGTAAAAAGATGAATTAAATGTATTCCTGAAATGAATCTCTTTTTGTCTGTGGAGTGCCAAAATTCTAAGATTATATGAACATTATGAGTGGGGTAGGGGTAAGGTCTTTCTTTCTCCTACTTTGTTAGCATTTAGTAAATATGTATTGGACAGAGTGAAATGTCCCCAAGTGTAAATTTGCAACAAACGTAGGAGTCCTCTGTCCTGTAAGGAAGGTGTGTTTTATATAAAAGATAATTCAGTTTTGTATTCATCATCATATCTATGGAAGGAGAATATATTGGTGCCCATTTTCCTCTGTCTCATCCTATCCCATCTCATAACATACATCATAAATTTTGTTTCCACTAAATAACTTTTGCAGTTTTTATGTATTAAAATCAAAGTTTATATGAGATTTAACATTAAAAAGACTTAGGTCAAATTTTGTAGACGCTTTATGTTAAGAAGGTCTAGGTCATACGAGACCTTATACTTCCTTCAGAAACTTTGAAAAGAACATCATGGATTGAAATAAAATCTGGTTTAAGACTTTTCATTTAGGAGACTTAGTTAAAGATTGATCTTCCTAATTTTCAGGCAAATGGTTACAAAGTTATTGCGCTTTTTTGACTTTGAACATTTTCCTTTAATTCCAGCTTTGTCCCTTGATTATATCGTATTGATAGGGGTATCAATTGTGTAGGAACACATTTCTAGTTATTGAACATTCCCCAAAATGTCCTGTTTTAAAAGGTGACCATTATATTGAAGGATCCCTTTAAGGCAGTTGTTAAAGTTTCTATCAATTTTGTTTGAATTGCAGGCATATCAGATGTTACGTCAGTGGAAAGATCGTGATGGAAGCATGGCCATGCTGGAAGTGTTAGAGAAAGCTCTACTTGACTGTGGCATGAGGGATGCAGCCTTGGTGCTATCCAGTTACTGATCTAGAAATTTAATAGTGTACTAGATCAGGCAGTTTTCACTAGACTGACATTTATATGTGAGATACTGCACTTGTTTCATCACCCTACTGAGGTCTTTAAAGTGGTGTGAATCTGAATATCATTCATGGCATTCACTTAGACAGTGTAGTGTTTGTCAGAGAATGCAATGAAGTCATTCTTTAATCTCATAAAACAGGATAATACACTATATAACATATTTTATGAAAGTAGTTCCACTGGAGTATGATGGAAGTCAGTTCAGTCTTTCTTAGTGTTCTCCTAAAAGATCATACACAACAAAGCATGCATAATGATTATTGAATTATGCAACAAATCTGTACAGAGTTTTCATACAATAATACATGAGTGATGACAGCAAATTAAATTCTAAAGTGCACAATTAAATCAGCCAAAAATGGTTTCATTGTATAAGAATTGTCATTATTAAGTGTGACTGTATAAATGATTGACATATTACATAATATCATGCACTATCCATGTGTACACACTTCTCTTGCCTGCCCTTCTTACATCTTCCTAGTCTTTTGCTTTGTTTAAAAGTCAAGGTCATACCTGTCACAGATCATGTTTGACACATTTTCATGTCCCATCTGAATACATTGGTATCATGAAACTTTCTTCAAATATACTACATGTACTAGCTTATAAGTTGGTTCAAACTGTAAACAACAAAGATCCTGATGTGCTGTAGCATAATGCACCTGTAGATAGAGGTCCATGTTGGTTGTTTGACTGATTACTATTAACAAACTTCACAGACCCATACTTTTTGGCATATTATGTGTCAGCAGGTCTGGGTTTGTGCAGTTTGAAGTTGGACTTGTCTTATAAATAAGTAATGATGGTACCTTCAGATTATGTAATAAGCAAACGACAGAGGTTGAATGCCACTTCCATGTGCCTGGCACATGTGTCAAAACTACAAAAAGGCAACATTTGACTTGGCTGAAATCATGAAACAGAGTAACTTTTGATGAAATTTTTGTTATCTTGGCACACAATAAGTTTGCAGACATGTATAACATTTTGCATGGATTGGAGACATGTGGATCTCATTTCAGTCTTATTATTATAATCATATGTAGGTATGTAATTCTTATTTAATCTGACTTTGAGAATCATTATCTTGGAGTAGATTACAAAGCCAAGAAAAGAAATTTTACTGGGTAAATGGAAGTCTTTTGAAAATACATTCAGAGAGATGGTAAAAAGTGCATACAAATAACTTTGGATTTTTTTTCTGTATATAATTTAATATACTAGTACTAGATTTTTTTGTCAATTGTCAATGTAATTTTTTTAAAACCATGTATAAATACATTGTGCAATGCAGAAAGATCAATGAATTAGTGTTAATGCCCTGTCATACTCCATTGTGTATCTCTGAAGTCATGTATGTATGAGAAACAAATAAGAGCAAAATTATCTGAGCTGTTATGACCATTTTACATTTTTTTTTGTGATAGTGTAATGATTTGATCGTATTGTTAATTATTTAATTCCTTTATCGCTTTACATTTCTTAACAGAACTTGCATACATATTTATGTAGTTAGAGATTAACCAAGGAAAAGTGAACTGTTGTTTTTATTTTTTACTTATCACTAAAGAATGCATTATGCTCAAGAATGAGCTAAAGTGTAAGGATTAAGATTTATTTTTAGAGTGATGCATATTTTAAGTTTCATTGTTCACTAATCAGCATGGACTAAAATGTATAGCCCTTATACTTTAAAAAAATATTTACTTCAACATGTTAAAAATGATAAACCTTGAGAACACTAGAACTCTATTCATTTGTTGGAGATAAATGATTGCCAGGTAGAAGTGGAATTTACAGCAGATGATGGTAGATGTGGAAACTCCTCTACAAATTAGTTATTTTTGCATGTTCCCTATGGGTACCAAGTAATTTATGGTACTCGACTTTACAGATTACTGTTTTC
The DNA here is from genome assembly GCA_016746295.1 of Potamilus streckersoni. NCBI lineage: Eukaryota > Metazoa > Mollusca > Bivalvia > Unionida > Unionidae > Potamilus > Potamilus streckersoni. The sequence continues at coordinate 2,449,822 of JAEAOA010001951.1, read as the reverse complement.
TCTCTACTGTATGCATGGGTTCAAGTCTTAGCTTGGCTTATGTGGGTATGTGCGAAAGCTTGCCAGTTGTTTCCTGTATGTTGGTTGTTCTTCAAGAGCTTTCCTGGATTTTTCCTCCTCCAAAATATACTGGCTGTCATATACAGTCTATTATGTGTTGAGATTGTTGTTACACCTACAGAACCAACCAAGCCATTTTTGCAAGTCATTTTGGTAATTTTCTGCATGGTATTTGGGATATAACTGGTATTAGATTACTTCTTTGTAAAAGTATTCATTGTTTTAGGGGGTCAGCTATTAAAAATACACTATTATACCATTCTACCCTTGGTGCTTTGCATAAAATTATCCACAATGACTTTCAAAAATAGTAGATTTGCACATATATTTTTACATCTACCATCAACTGCCATAAATTATACATCTAGCTGAAGTGTATTCATTTAACTGCTCAGAATAAATGAACTTTTGGTGTCATCATAGTTTTGTAGTTATCATTTTTAATTAGATAAAGCATTTTTTTCAGAAATCTAGAAGGGTATACATGTACTTGTACCTTTATTCCTTGTTGAAATGGACTATTGTAAACCTGTAAAACTTCCATAAACCACACAGCATTGTGACCAAAATACCTAGCTATGTTATAAAAGTTGTGGGTGGGTGGGTGATAGATTGGTTTAATTATTAATGGAACTACTCTATTGGGACCTTAATATATAGGACCAGTGGCAGATAATACAGTCAAGGGAAGTATTGTGTACATTTTGTTCTGCAGAATATTCCAATTACTGAAGATAATATAGAATTTAAATATGCAATTTTGTCAAGATACATACAATGAATCATTAAGTAATACAAGATCAAGGTATGCTCATCAGGGTTTATCAGACATAAAGGAAATTCTTTGCACTATGTGATAACAGCCTTTACATATACACATATGCTATTTGTTATTTTTCTCCACCTCAAATCTCATATTACAGCTGAATTAACATAACAAATATGAATTAATGGATAACCTGAGAGAACTGATTGAGTGGCATTCTGTAGCACATCACCACCCAATAGACTATTTAGCCCAGACACAATGGGAGTAAAGTGCCTAACACATGAACATCTATAGCCAGTTAATTGTACTTCTTTGTGTAGTATTTTAACCCACAAAAATGGCAGGACTACAAGCCTGGCACAATAATGACAGAGTCATTGTGTCTTACAAAATGGCACACTCTAAATTAAATCAACAGGAATTACGACAAAAAAAAAAATTAAAAAAGATAAATATACCAAATTATATTGAACACTGAAGAGTATGAATTTGTGTTCATCTTGCCACCACTGTGAAATTTGTGTGATTTGTGACCAGGTTGTAAAATTGTGAGAACTAGACCATTTGGAAATTCTCCCATTGCTATATGATATAAATCTATTTTGAAATAGAGTGTGACTAAATAAATAAATATAGACAGATTACTTTGTTTAAAGTTTTTTTTTATATCATTTACTTATATTTCCTAAATCACTAGAATGATTTTCATAATACTTAGAATGTATTGTTAAAAAGCCTAGACAATTCATTAAACAACACATGCTTTGGTCCCTTTGATCTTGTGGTCAAGGTCATTGTCATAGAAAAATGCATCAATGTTTTTTTAAAATAATTTGCTTGTATTTCCTAAATTTGTTAACGAACAAATCATTATAAGGTGAAGACAATTTATTCGGTGACATGCTTGTTCTCTGCTTTTGAGTTTTGGCTCGAGGTCACATTTTACAGAAATGCAGGCCCGGGCTTTCTTGCTTGAATCCAAATTTATTTGTAAGAGTTGTGTATTCTATAAATACTTTTTTATGCAGCAGGTGCAACATGATTTGAATGCGTCCATCTGTATGTAAGCCCATTCATCTGTCTGGAGAACCATGCTTCCAAGATTGTATAAAAACCACTCTATGCAGACAAATGACATTTTTTTTCATCATATCTTTATTCATATTTCTAGCATATCTATATTCATATGAAGATGACCCAATTTCTAGCATATCTATATTCAAATGAAGATGATACAATTTCTAGCATATCTGTATTAATATGGAGATAAACTGATTTTGAGCATATCACTATTAATAAGATGGCCCGATTTCTAGCATATCTGTATTAATATGGATATGACCTGATTTCTAGCATATCTGTATTAATATGGAGATGAGCATATCTGTATTAATATGGATATGACCTGATTTCTAGCATATCTGTATTAATATGGAGATGAGCATATCTGTATTAATATGGATATGACCTGATTTCTAGCATGTCTGTATTAATATGGATATGACCTGATTTCTAGCATATCTGTATTAATATGGATATGACCTGATTTCTAGCATATCTGTATTAATATGGAGATGACCTGATTTCTAGCATATCTGTATTAATATGGATATGACCTGATTTCTAGCATATCTGTATTAATATGGAGATGACCTGATTTCTAGCATATCTGTATTAATATGGAGATGACCTGATTTCTAGCATATCTGAATTAATATGGAGATGACCTGATTTCTAGCATATCTGTATTAATATGGAGATGACCTGATTTCTAGCATATCTGTATTAATATGGATGACCTGATTTATAGCATATCTATATTAATATGGAGATGACCCGATTTATAGCATATCTGTATTAATATGGAGATGAGCATATCTGTATTAATATGGATATGACCTGATTTATAGCATATCTGTATTAATATGGAGATGACATGATTTATAGCATATCTGTATTAATATGGAGATTACCCAATTTATAGCATATCTGTATTAATATGGAGATGACATGATTTCTAGCATATCTGTATTAATATGGAGATTACCCAATTTATAGCATATCTGTATTAATATGGATATGACCTGATTAGATTTTCTGGCAATTACTGCAATGTTTAAGATATATTTCATCACCATATAAAACTTTTGGACATTTTATTTTTTACAACTTTATTTGTGCATTTAGGCAATAAACACTTTAGGCACAAAATACAAATGAAATTTGGTTGGCTCATTTTGTACTGAAATGTATGTGAACTGACTGGATATTCAGGTCATTACAAGAACATTTTCATTTTCTTAACATAATTTTTACCTTTTTGGATTTCCACATTTGACAAAAACCTTGTTGACAAAACTTAGCAAAACCTACCTGAGGTAGAACAAAATAAATCTAACATGATTCCTTGTAAGATTAAATAAATAAATTTTTAGGAGGCCAGTGTAGCTATTTTGCAACCTTTTTCGCACATTTTTCAACTTATTGGACATTTTTCAACTTATTGGACAAGAATATTGTTTGAATGATAGAGCAAAAGCCACGAGAGAGAGAGAGAGAGAGAGAGAGAGAGAGAGAGAGAGAGAGAGAGAGAGAGAGAGAGAGAGAGAGAGAGAGAGAGAGAGAGAATTGGTAGGCATGTTTATTAGCACATGACCTAAATATATTTTCATGCTAGTATGGCGATTGTTCACATTTTTACTAAATTTTAAAACTCTGGACAAAGGGCTTTTGGTGTGTAGTATAAGCATACATGTTTTACAAACACAGGTTTATTCATGATTAAGAGTTGTATTTTAACAACTTAACAATATATTAGTTTCTTGAAATTCATTATAAATGGGTTAAATATTTATCAGTAGAAATATTCATGACCTTGACCTTGTTACCAAGACCAACATCTGAAGGACAGAATCTATGAACCCAGTATCCACTTCGATAATGAAAGACTGCAGCATGCCTTTAAAGCAGAAATACAGTATTATTAATCATTTTAAAATTTCATTAATAAACAGATCACATTTAGAAATTAAATGTTCCTAGAAGAAAAATGGTGCATCACAACAATTAAATGCATATTATACACTTGAATGTGTGAAGGTAAAATATCAATGATAATGCAACAATGTAATATCAATAATGCAAATGATGTAATAGCAATAATGCAATGATGTAATAGCAATAATGCAATGATGTAATAGCAATAATGCAACAATGTAATAGCAATAATGCAATGATGTAATAGCAATAATGCAATGATGTAATAGCAATAATGCAATGATGTAATAGCAATAATGCAAATCTGAACATATTATAAAATAAAGATAATAATTCATCCCCAATGATAAAAATCTACACTAAAATTTCCACCAAGTTTCTTAGAAGGATACTGTGCTATCAAACACTTGAATATGCCCTGTAAACATGGGTTTTGGAACTTGAAAATTATATCATAATCATATCATCATCCCAAACTATAAACACTGTCCCTAATAAAACACCTCAGTATAGCAGTCCCTAATAAAACACCTCAGTATAGCAGTCCCTAATAAAACACCTCAGTATAGCAGTCCTTAATAAAACACCTCAGTATTTCACTGTCCCTAACAAAACATCTCCATATAGCACTGTCCATAATAAAATATCTCCATATAGCACTGTCCATAAGAAACACCTCCATAGAGCACATTCCCTAATAAAACAATAATAGTCTCTAATAAAAGAACTCTGTGTAGCACTGTCCCTAAAAAAACACTTGAGTACAGCAGTCTATAATAAAATATCTCTGTATAGCACTGTCCCAAATAAAACATAAACATACTTAAAACTATTTTACCATCCCCTGAACAGTGTTAAAGTGAGGGACTACTATATAATGAAACTTTTTTAAACTGGTCTACCCTTCCAACTTTCACTGCAGATCAGTTACATATTTTAGGTCCAATAAGATGATTCAATCAGAAAAACCATTTCAAGATTCACAGAGTTCCATAAAGATGACTGCATTAGTTTTCAAGGTTTTTGCTGTTCATACAAAATAGGACTGTTTTCATGAACACATAAGCTTTAAAAAATGTTCTTTAGTTCTACACATCTGCCACGTTAAATTTTTCTGTGAGAAAAATATTCTATTCAAAACAAGGTTGACACCTCTCAATACAAAGTTTAACTGCCCTCCTGTTGGAAAAAAATATTTTTTTTTTACTAATTGTTTTCTCAGTTAGATGAGATAGCATACTGCAAAATAAATGTCTTCCATTTGTTTGGAGTGCGGCAGAGAGATTTAATTGCTAATGCAAGCAAAAGTCTGTAACTAAATAAGTATTAAAATTCTCCAAAACATGTCAAAGTATGGTTTTCATTAGAAACAGGAAAACATCAGGTATTGCTTTCTTTTGAAAAATGAGCTGTGGCACTATAACAATTTTCTAGATGGATGGGTAGAAATAATTCTGATTTTCATAGATTTTCCACTCATACTAATGGCAGAGAAATTTTCTACTCCACCCCCATTTTTAAAAATGACAGCCTTCTTGCTGTATGCCACATGTTCTGAGAACTTGTTGTGCCAAACATGCAGGTTCAACATCTTTGGGTTTGGATGAAAAATCTGCACTTGTGGCTGTTTGAGCAGGCAGGGAGAGGGCAGGATTTCCTAGGGAATATCTGGGTACAGTGAAACCTGTCTTGAAAGACCACTGCTATGTGAGACCACCTGTCTTGAAAGACCATATTCTCAGTGCACAAACATAATGATTAAATAGCACTTTGACCTGTTATGAGAGACCACCTGTCTTGAGAGACCATAATTTTGTCAGAAAGGGTGGTCTTTCAAGACAGGTTCTACTGTATTTTGAAAGATCATTGATTCTTATTTTTTCCCCACATTTGTGGACCAAATAGAATTAGACAGGATTCTGACTTACTAATGTTTTGCAAGACTTGGGCATGCAAGAAGGGAGGTAATAGTGTAAGAAGACAACTGTGGTTCAAGGAAAGGGTCTCAATTGCCCATGCAATTGCTCTGGAACTGGAGAAAAAAAGGTTTGGAGCTTTGCATTACAATTTGTAATAAAAGGTTTATGATAGGACAAATACAAAAAAGGTACAAGTTCAACTTAAAACAGTAGGAACCATTCAGTATAAATCAGCTGATTCTGAAATAACATAGTGTCCACTAAGACATTCGGCTGGCCTGGGAGGTGGCATACTTGGATGAGGATTTGTCCGTTGTGACACCAACATAGAAAACAGATTATCAGCAAATTACATTTTTCTGAAAAGACTAAATTAATTACATTAATGATAGGAAAATAAACTCTTCTACCTAAAAAAATTCAGCCCTCCCAAAATGACAAAATAGTCATTTATGCCCTCTGTGTGTTTGTGTGTGTGTGTGTATATATATATATATATATATATATATATATATATATATATATATATATATATATATATATATATATATAGTTTAATACAAACAATACTATCATACAGGTTAAAGAAATTAAATTCTAATCTATGGAGTTTCAAACCCAGGTCCACGAGTAAATGGCACCCATCGCCTTGCCTGCATGCACTAGCCCATATACCATCAGGACTAAGCATGCATCACCAAAAAATGATGGCTCTGAGTCAGTATTATATGAGCTCGTGCGTAGCAGACACACTCGCACAACAACCTAGTAAATAATTCTCATATATATACACAGTCATTCCAGGTTCCTATGAAAGAAATCAAAGTATACAGGATTTTTGTATTACAAAGAATTATAAATATATACCAGACAGAACAATCATGTCAAATGACAGAATTGTTTGGATGGTATGTGCTTGGATTTGTTTTTAATAGCCATCACTTCAAGGTTAAGCCAGGCAGTCTGACTTCATGAATGTAAAGATAGTTAAAAAAAGTAACACAATATGTTCATGATTCTTATGGTGCACCAAAAACTGATATTTAGACTGGAAGGGTGTGCCCTACACTTGCTGATGTGCCCTGTATGTGAACTTTATGTACTTTGAAATTACTTATAAATGAGTATGAGAAGATATGTATTTCTGAGGTATAATCTGCAAACAAAACCATACATGAACAATGTTTAGAACCAGCCACTGTATCCCCATTCTTAACATGGTGTCAAAATGGTGTGGGGCAAGACAGTTTAGATCTTTGACAGAACAAATCTTGCTGCTGTCTTGGAGGACAAGGAAAAAGTCTGGCAAATGATCCCCATGACTGCGCAATATCAACTGTCCTTTTGTAATAAGAGAGTTCATGCTTGCTGCAAGATGTCTGCTTTGTATGGGTTTCTTGCAAAGTCTGTAATGATAAGTACTATTTATAATGGGTGATGGGCCCTGATATTGGCTTGGATTTTCTGTAATCCACTGGTAAGAGAGACAGTGTCTACTTGATACAATTGGCACTCCTTCCTATTTCTCTGATCTCTTCTTGGAAAAGATGGTAAGGCTCTGGGTCAATGGGTCTCTGATATTTGCATCATTGGTGGCCTGTTGTGATCTAAAGATGGCTATTGTAAATGATTTATTAAACAGCTAATGTGGAGTGAAATTTATCTCTATCCACCAAGTGAAGATCAATAAATGCAGTTAAAAGGAAGAAATTTTCTTATCTTAAATTCCTGGAATTTTTTCTGCTCAGGAGAGTGTTGGTCTTTTTAAGGGACTGTTTATTTTTACAATCCTCTTACATTGTTTTTTCCTTCAAAATTGTATGCAGATCTGAACAGTTTTGCTGAAAAGTGACATAATCTGAGGTTGCAGTAAAATGTAATGACAGTGGTCTCACTTTCTATGATTAGTAATTTACTATTTATAGCTCATGCTAGAAAAACAGACTAAAACAATATTTTCTCATACAGATTATTTTAATAAATACAGTATGGTAACATGCATTAAAACTCGCTAAAGAAGGATGGATTAAAACTCAGTAAAGAAGGATGCATTAAAACTCAGCAAAGAAGAATGCATTAAAACTCAGTAAAGAAGGATGCATTAAAACTCAGCAAAGAAGGATGCATTAAAACTCAGCAAAAAAGATAGGCTAAAAAAATTCTAACAAACTTTCACCTCAAAGTCAATCTTGAAAATAGCTGTTCAATTCTAACTGCTGTCCAAATAAAAATCCATTCTGCCCTTAATTGTAAGCCAGCCTTGAAAATAAGCTGCCACATTCCAGTATTTTGCCTGCAAAGTAAGCCAGCCATGAAAATACACTGCCCAATTCCAATAATATTTTGTTCCAAAATCCACCTAAAAAAAACAAACTGCTCAATTCCAACAACATTGTGTGCCAAACCAACTTCAAAAAGAAAGCTTCTCAAATCCAACATTTGCCATCAAAGAATGCCAGCCTTGAAAATATAAACTTCCCAATTCCATCAACATTTTGCCCCTGAAGTAAGCCAGCTTTGAAAATATGCCTAATTACTTAATATATATCATGTATTCATCCAAGTTTATGTGTTGAGTGAAGAAGAACGAAAAACATCTTTATATAAGAAACAAATATATTTTTAACAGCACACATATTGACATAACATGAAAATGTAATTTTGTAAAATCAGCTATCAGTCATATCATAATCTTTTTAAATACTGAATTGATAACTATGCATGTAAAAGTTTCATCAGTATTGTAATTAGTAATATTGGAGTCAAAGATGTCACTTTTCCATTGGCTACCAATATTTTTACTTGAAAATATACAAAACATTCTAGAAAATAAGCTTAATAACAATTACTAATGAAAAATATTGCTAACTTTTATGGTATCTTGAAATAATGTTATAGGTCAGATTTCTGCATACATTATATAACAGCCATACCCTGCATAAAATAATTATTGTTTTAATGCATAATATGTGTATTAAAATATACAATAATCACAAATATTTCATAAAAATAAAACAAAAATACTTATCTGTTATAAAATCGTCATATGTTGAACAAAATTGCCAAATCTAATGAAATGGAAAACTGACACAAACAATTGTGGACATTTTCAAAAGAATCACATATGATTTGAAAATCAAACTATTTACTCAGAGCTGTTCCACATACATGGTACCCTGAGAAGGCACTTTTAAAGTGGGGTACTCACCCATAGATGCAGTTTAGAATTTTCTTATCATTTTAATATGAACTATGTGAATCAAAGTACCCTTACATATCTTTTTTAAAAGCTGCGTTCCCTGAGTACAATGTATGTTTTAATGGAACAGCTCTCAAGAAATATCTATAAGAAAAATCTGATAACCTAAGCCATAGATTTGGGGGTTTAGTTAATATGCCTACATTATACCATTTTTGCTAGTATATTATGTATCCAACAGCAAAACAATGCACAATTCGATTGGCTTCTTTCTTCCTCCAAGAGTAAGAGATCCACAAAATATGGTCCAGGTATATGATATAAAACAAATGTTCTTGTACAGAAACCATTTTTCTTCTTTCAGTCACTCTGACCTTTACCTTTGACCTTTTGAATCCCAAACAGATAGGTTATTTCCTAACCAAATATGAAAGCAATTCACAAATCTGGTCCTGGTGCATTAGGTACACTTAATTTTATTTTTCTGAAAATTTTGGTCTTTTTTCCGTCAGTGACCTTTACTTTTTGTCCTTTTTACCCTGAAATGGACAGACTTCATCCTTACCCCAAATACACAATAATACAAAAGGTTTAATCACCATAGATATTGGAGAACTTGATCTGTGCAGTAACCATTTTTCTTTTTTTTCAGTCAAAGTGACCCTACCTTTGACCTGTTGACCTCCAAATTGAGAGGTTCTTCATTATCCTAATAGCAAGAAATCCACAATGGTATGATAACCATAGATGGTGGTCCTCCTGAGTTACTGTGAGGGAAACAAAACAGGTAACAGACAGATGGATGGATAACATCATAACATAACATGGGCAGGCCACCTTAATAGGTTATTTTGAAGAATGCAATTTTTCCATGTAACATACTACAAAGTTAAACTGTTCTTTATTAATGAAGACTATTCCATGAAAAAATTTGTCTCTGAAAAGTGTAAAATGCTCTAGTGATCAGTTACTGAATTTCTATCATGAGTGCTCAAGACAAATGCCTTAAACAAAATATGAAATTTTCTCAAGTTTTATTAGGATGACTTATTGCACAAAGCACCAACATTGGAGTGATCTGTTGAAAATGGTTACTGATCAAAGCACCACCATTTGTATGATTTTGAAAATAGTTCATGAGGATTTTAGGTGAAAGTTATGAGCTCACAGGTTAAAAGATTACAATAGTTGATCCACAGAAAATTCAAAGACAATTTTGTGTCAAGTTCCATGGAATTTTAATTAGGAATGCTGCTTGAATAGAGAGATCTAACAATAACATCAAGATAGGTGTCATGGTCAATCCTGTCTGGACTTCTGGAAAAGAAAGCAAACATTAATTTTAAAAAACAAGATATATCAATTAATCAAGGATAAATAAAAACCTAATAATCAAATTTCTAAACGTATGAATGGTATTACGCTAAATGCACAGAAAGTTTAATGTACATGCCAAATGTTTTCAAGTAATTATATACAAGACCTTAGTTGCAAAATTTAACAGAATGAGACTGGAAGCAGAATATAAATTGGTTTAGAAATGAAAGCCTCAAAAATGTCAACAATGGATAATAGCATCATATTTATTTACTATATAACTTCTAAAATTTAAAAGATAAATTAATTGAAATAAATAAAATTAAAGTTTGAAAAACCTACATATTTATTCATTTCCAAATCTTTTTTATGAATTTGGATAAATATTGGAGTCTCCTAAAGTTATCAAATAAAAACAGCCTAAAATCACTTTACAAACAATAAACCTATTCTTGCTTATAGAAGACCCAAGAATTTGCAAGATTTTCTAATCAGAACTAAACAGAAAATAAAAAAAAGACAATTCGCGTCATCTAAATGTAATAGACACCTGTGCTTTCAATGTGCAAACATTAGAGAAAGTATAGTAACGTTAATACAAAAGAGACGTTTCCTTTACATTATAACACTAACTGACATGATTTATTTGCTAACATATTAAAAATGTAATATGCAATATGTTGGACAAACACTTCAACAAGTTTCGAAGAGAATGGATAAACACCGCTTTCATATTAAAATTATAGAGATCCTCAGTCTTCCTCTAACATCTCTACACATTTTAATACTAATAATCACTGTCTACTCGATTTTTCTTTCATGCCAATAGATGTTGTGCATGGAGACATGAATAGACTCATAAATGAAACTTATTGGATTCATAAATTAGATACTTTGTATCCTAATTGCCTTAATACCAATGCATGATATAAAATTTTATAATTTTCTTTTAAATTGTTAAATTGTATAGCCTTTATAACAATATAATTGTATGTATGACTGTTTGTCTCTATTTTATTTTGCTATTTCATATCTTGCTTAAGAGGACTGTTCAGTCAGCATTTCTGTTGTTAATTGTTTCTTGAAGTACACATTATTTTGATATTCTCTATGGCATTGCTAAGTTGACTTGAATTTTGTGTGTCACAAACTACACAAAGTCAACACATTCATTTTATTCATAAATTCTGATGATAATCCTTTGAACAACATTATCTTTGAAAAATATGATCATCTACAGAACATTCTATGACTTTGTGTGTGTGATTTGGATTTTTAATGTAGCTTTAACAGTTTTTTTGGTCATATTGCTATGATGTCTGCAGTGTGGTAGTTTATAGTGATGTCTAGCTCTGTAGCACCATGCCATAGACATGAAGCATGATGTCCCACTCAGTAACCAAGCCAACCAGTCCTAACACTAATCTCATATTGCTCAGCACCTAGCTAGACAGCTGTTAGTACCATTTTTATAATTATTTGGTATGACGTTTGGGTTCGAACATGCGACCTCCCACATCTGAGGCAGACACTTCAACTACCTAGGTCACTAGAGCAGTGTTAAAAAAATATATTTACTAGCTCCTAAACCCTGTAATGCTGGTGCCCCCAAAGTTGAAAACTTGTAAAATATAATTAATATAGCCACTACCAAATCAAAATAATGACAGTAGTTATTACTGTTAAATCACAATAATAACAATATATAATAGTCAAAGCATAATAATGACACTATGTAATAATCAAAGCAGAGTAATGACACTATTTAATAGCAAAGCAAAATAATGACACTATTTAATAGCAAAGCAAAATAATGACACTATTTAATAGCAAAGCAAAATAATGACACTATTTAATAGCAAAGCAAAATAATGACAGCATTTAGAGTCAAATAAGAATAATGATAGCAATTAATACAGTTAAATGAGAAAAATGACAGTATTTATTATAGATAAATCAAAATGAGAGCATCTCAAACCAGACAATATTTATAGTCAAATCAGAATAATGACAGTAGTCATTACAGCTAAATCAGAATACTGACAATATTTATAAGATAAATCAGAATTGCTAGTTTTTACAATCAAATAAAAATAATATTTTCATATATAATTTAGCAATTTCTCATTTTCAAATTGTGATTCCAACAATAAAACTTATTTATTATCCACTGAAATGATTTCAAACCAAAACGTTAACCTTACTTTCCTAAAACTAAAGACAGAAGTGATGAAACAGTCTTCCATTATATTCATATTCACTAACTTAGAATGCTTTAGAGTAATCTTGAGTGTTATTTTGATGTGCCACCCATGCACTAACAAAAGTGCTCTCAACGGATATGATACAATCACCTTATGTTTAGTAATTCTCTATGCAGAAACACGTTGGTTGTGGTTTACTCTGGAGGCTAATGAATCTCAAGGACCTGGGCCAATTATCAAGGTATGCAATTTTGAACTCAACTTTATGCACATAAACCATTATTTTAAGACTCAAAATGACTTCTTACCATTAGGTCCCCGAGTCAATAGGTCTCTTTACTATCCTAGAAGCAAGTCGGCAAGAAAGTTTTTTTTTGTGTCAAGGAACCAAAATGACTTAGAACCAAAATTTTTCTTCCATACTTTAATTGCAAACCCACCACTAAGGTCAAGGTAGGTGCTCTAGAGTAAAAGTTATTATGCTAAACCCATTTTGTTTCTCTTTACCACAAAGGTGTAAGTCATTCATAAACTTAGTGAATGCACACGGTTGATAACTGAAATTTCTGTTCAGAAATATTTTTCTTTCAAATTTTTGTGCTGAAACAATTTTTTGTTTTCAGTTACAGTGACCTTGTGACTTCATGCATTTTTCCTTACCCTTAAATGTTAGTAATTTGCAAAGTTTGGTCTGTAATGCGGGACTAATGTTACTGTGTAGAAACCAGAGTCATACCAAAGAATTACAAATATGGTACTAGCAGCTACTCGCTTGGTGCTCAGAATTAAGAAGTTAGTATTAGGACTGGTCAGCCTGGTATCAGAACAATGTAACTGGGTGGGACATGTCTGCGGCACAATGTCCCAGTGCTAGACATCAATATAAATTTTTACACTGCAGACACCATAGGGATATGACTAAAATTGTTAAAGCTATGTTAAAATGTCAATCACACACACTCTTCCTTACTCAAATGCAAGCTATCAAGAAAGTCTGGTAACTGTCTAGATGGCAAAAACAATTTTATTGTGCAGACACAATTTCTCTTTTTGGCTCTGAAATCAAAAGGATTCTATTATACTCCATGTTTACATAATCCATAAAGTTTTGTAATTATAAAAATGGACAAACTGATTATTGTGCAGCAATTATTTTTCTTTTCTAGTTAGTGATTTTAAGCTGAGACCTTTTGACCACCAACTTAATAGGGTTCTTTCTTACAAGTGCAAGCAATCCACAACTTTTGATAACAGTAGATGGTGGAATTCTCAAGCTATTGTAAAAATGATTTTACCTTTTAGTTGTAGTGATTATTTGACTGATACCAGCAAGTTTATTTCTTACTCCAAGTACACAAAATCTGGTAATTGAGGAAGGTAGACAACTTGGGAGATTGTGCAGAACAAAATTGGTAACCAGTCAGATGGAAAGACAACAACATAATATGCTGCTACTATTGGTAGGCATATATGAACACCTTATATCTGAGAATGATACAATGTCACTTCTCAAATAAAAACCCTGATTGTTAGACAAATTAACTAAATTTTATGTCTGTTAAATAAATGCACCATTGGTCATGAGCTTTTAAAACTTACGATAAAATTTAAATTTTCTTTTCTTAAATATTATAACTATTCAATAACATATTCCAATGAAATTTCAGGTTGTCAAATCACACTTTTTAAAAAACTTATTTTCACTGCTGAAGCAAAGATTTATTACCCAGGACAACTGTAATGTGATTTTATTAAATAAAAAGAGATGTACTGAAATTTGACTTGACCTTGTATTTTCAAAACAATTTAACATAAAAGTTAGGCTCAAGTAACAAACTCCAAAATTTGATGAGCTACTTGATGTACAATTTAGTAATTCACAAAACGGAATTTAAAAAAAAAATCTAGAATTTTAACTTTCTAATTACAGCTAAATAGAGCAAACTTTTAAGGGAGCTTGAGTTTTATACTAAACAATTTTGGGGCATGTACCATCTTGTACAAGACAATACGGGTAAGAGTGTAGTGACATCATGAATGACATCATCATATGATTTAGTCAATAAGTATTTCTTGGCCTCACCTGAACATAACAAATTCCATACAAATTATTGAGGGCAAACTTGGTGAGTTTCAAACTGTTTCTGTATTATTATATATATGTACCTCAACAACAATGTACCTCAAATACCATAATACATTGACTCATGAAATGATTACATACCAACTTCCATTGAATTAATCTGACCCATTCCTCTGATTCTTGAGTTGTTGTTGCGAACATGTAAAATGTTCTCCAAGGAAATTGGATTCTGCAAAGATAAGCAACAAATTAAGACTTTTTTGAGACTAAAAAGACTAACAAACCAAATTTTTGAAAAAGATACAAATTTAAATTTCAATGGCACTTACCCATATAAATAGACTATTATGGAAATCTGGCCCTTCCAGGCTTGTTCAAGAACCTGACCACCCATGTACATTTACTATCATGGAAATCTGGCCCTTCCAGGCTTGTTTAAGAACCACACCACCCAATCTACATCTATTACCATGGCAATCTGGTTTTCTCAGGCTTGTTTAAGATCCAGTGATTTAAGATTGTGGAATGGTAACATTTGATAGTGATGGAAACAAATATCTTCTCCTTGAAGAATGAAAAAACGGGAGTAATTTATTTGTAACAAAGAGGCTTTGTGGTGGGCCATTATGTTCAAACATTTCTGCCCATCACTTGTTCTAAAATCTCTTAATTTCTAAGGTCTTGCTTCAATGGTATGAGCCAAGCATGCAGGTTCAGTCTCTGGGTTTGGATGAAGGACCCGTATGCATGATTGTCTGAACAGATAGGGAGAAGGCAGGAATTTCCTGGGAACTGAAAACATCAAAGAGGCAAATAATTTTCTTAGACTAAAATTGGATTTTGAGCCAATGATGGACACTAATGAGATAATTTCAAGACACCTTTCTGATAAAAGCAGACTTAGTTCAAGAGGGTTTTGAAATGGATGAAATGCTGGGATGGGGTGAGGTAAGATTAGTCATTGTTGATAAGGAATCTAAGGTAATGTGGCAGTAAAACAAGTTAATGCTTTTAAAATTCTGATCAGGGAGTTTGATTAATAGATGTGGAGGTGGTTTAGAATTGCGACACAACTCTGTCAACTATTCTGGTGAAGCCACAGGGACTGGTTTTCACACTTGAAATGTGTGCCCTAAACTGGTAGTTAGTGTTCCTGTATGCTAATTTTATGAATCCTGGAAATACCTGTGAATAGTTATCTTAAGGTATGTATATCAGAGGTATGATTGACTGATATGTCCTCTTAAATAGTACTGATAACCAATTTCAGTGTTTCGGTTCTGAAAATGGTGTGCAAATGAAGACTCATGACTTAAACAAAGCTTGTCATTGGCTCTGGGATCTAAGAAAAGGTCTGGCGTATGATCTAAGAGCATTTGCACTGTAATCAATCTCTCCTGCTTTTTTGTGAATAGGGTACTGATTCATGCTGCAGTTTGCTTATTTTGTATGTTTTTATGTCTCAAGTAGATTTGATAATTGTGATGCCTAAATAAAAAAAGGTGCTTCCAAAGCATTAGAGGAAGAAGTAGATGATAAAGCAATGGAATTTGGCAACAACTCCTCTATCTAAACATAGACCACTCTCATCTGTCTTCCACCTTGGCAAGCTGATGACATACAGCTCTTCTGTTTGTAAGTATCATGCTTGGGCAACATATTTAAAGAAGAAATGTGCAATCTATGAAAACATTCAAGATCCTTTGAGAAGCAATATTAAACATGGGCAGCCATTAGCTAAACACTGTAATTTTCTGATTTTGTATTGTTATGAGTCTATGCTCTAAACAAAAATAGTAAAAGAAAAGAGTGAAAGACAACAAGCTTTGTAAAATTTAACAAATAATTTACTTCTCTAGAATACAAAGTGAAAATGAGAAGAAAAAGAAACTTATGACATTGGAAATTAAATCCCAAAATAATCCATGAATTACAGACACAAGTCTGAGTAATTAAAGTTCTGAATAAAATTTTGTAAAAGTATAGAAATTATCCCAAAACTGAAGTGGATGATGTGTTTGTGGTAGCTATTTAAGTGTTGATGTATCACCAGTCTTTTGTTGAATCACAGGAATATAATTCCAGGTTTGTCATTATTCAAGAACTTTATCAGAGCACGTTTATATTTCCAGAGAAAATAATCACTTGAATTCAACAATTTGAATTAAAAAGATTCCAGCCCAAAACTCCTGGTCACAACATATAATACAACTTAAAAGTGCTAGATGTTAAAGCAGGAATGACTAAGTCCTCACAATTACAAGATCATATAGTTCTCTACTTGACCTCAGGTCACAAATAGCATTTTCTAAATGAAAAAAAAAAACAAAAACAAAATGGAAAATAACTTTCTAAAATGATCCTGATGTTTACAAAATAAAAATCATAACCTGTATAATTCACTTAGGAAACTCCAAAACTAACCCAAATCAACATATTAGCCTCTTCTATTTACTAAAGATCCTGATATTAAGCCCATACACAAAGAGAATAACTTAGCTATGTATTAGTAATTAGTAAAATACATAGAACTAGTGGATCAAATCATGGAGCTCTCAACTGGCCAGGGTTTTACAGCAGCCATCTACATGGGAATGCTCTAAAACAATGATCAGCACAGCATATCATTTTCATAATTTAAAAAAAATCTTTCTGGATTGATAGGCATAAGTACATTTTGCATGTCTACCCCAAAAACATTGTAACTGGGTCCAACATTACAGTTTATGTAAACTGAATTAATTGTGTGTGCCCATATAAATTTGTGTTATTAAAGAGTCAAAGTGAATTACTTGTGTATTTATCCTGCAAGGAAAGAATTGCTAGCAAATAAGAACTTTGACGTTTCATGTTTTCATCTCATGAAATTTTGTCACTCTTGAGATAGTACCATCTATACTGGCTTATAAGTTAGGTTTAACTAAATTAAATTGACCCTGATCTGCTATCACAAAATGTGGCAGCAGATCAAGGTCTTTGTTGTTTGTCCTGCAGATTACTCTAAATAAACTGTAGAGACTCATTTCTGCTGGTGTATTATGCCATCACAGATCTGGATTTATACAGATTGTATCCAACACATCTGGATTAATAGTCTGCAGCTGATAGATCTGGATTTATACAGTTTGTAGCTAGTAGATCTGGATTTATACAGTTTGCAGCTGATAGATCTGGATTTATACAGTTTGTAGCTGGTAGATTTGGATTTATACAGTTTGCAGCTGGTAGATTTGGATTTAAAGCTGGTTCTGCTAGATCAGACTTCTAAGTAAGTATATATGGTAGCAAATGGACACTCATCGAAGATACAAGATTAGTTGATGGATATCTACAATGGATCTCACATGACATTAGCTTAATACTATACTTGTTTTAATTCTTTTGTACATATACTAAACAGTTACCCTACAGCTAATTTTACTACCCTGGTAATTATGAATGGACGGGTACTTGAGTACCCCAGTATCAGTTAACACCTTCAATCTGTTATTATTGTTGATTTTAAACACCTCTGTCATGCACAACAGAATACAAAAAAGGGTCTCTTCCCTTGAAATGTAGTTCCTACTGTATGAACACCATGTCTAAGACTACTGGGGTGAGACAACCTGACTAAAAAAAGAAAAGTAAGGTTAGCTAATAAGCTAGATTTCTGTGTTACATTATTGAAAAAGAGAGAGACTGATTTATAAAGGTACAACAAAATAAATAGAGATGACTGTATAAATGTATGAGATCAATGAATGCATAGAATAAGACAGATAAAAGAATATGGAAACAAAGATATTTGCGTTGATAAACACAGCAAATGACCTGAAGACATTGGCTCTGTCTTTGAAGCTGTTTTCCATTTCACAACCGATACATTCATTCAGGTCCAATACACGGATTGGTTCTCTGTCCCCTTTGGATTTGAAATACTTCAGTTCATTCTTTTGCAGGACAAACCACCGTGTCTTCCAGGTCTGGGAGATAAATAAAATATAATGAAACCCATCTATCAAGGGCACAAGGACAAAAAATCTGTGTCCTTTAAAAAATAGGTGTCCTTTACACAGTTTTAATACCATAATAAAGGTAAGAAAGGGCATTAACAACAGGTGTCATTTATATGTAAGTATTTAGTAGGACAGATTTCACTGTACAATTTAATTTCCCTTAATTAAATAGCATACAAAAAGACAGAGTAATTTTGTCTGTTGCCAGAGTTAATTAAAAAAAAGAGGGCAAAACAATTCAGCAAAAATATAATATGGAAAAGGAAATATAGCCTGTATATGAGACATGACAGTCATTTGAGGTTTGGCCACACAGTGTACCTGTCAAAACCACACACTAGTTACAATTAAACATTAATTCTATGAATACCACTTTTCCAGACTCTTAGATTAGAATTTATTGCATATCCAGACAAAATTAATTTCCCAATATAGATCTGGTATTATTTTACTTCAAAATCGTGTAAAATCCTGAAAAAAAGATTTAAGCCCTAGCAATTTTTTTGCAAACAATATGAACCTTACTATTCTGAATCTATCCAAATTTTAAGTTAAGCGTTTTTATTGAAATTAACTCCAATGTATTGTTCCTTCTCAATCATTTAATCATGTTGGAGTAATAAAACATTGAGGAGCAGTAAAATTGACAAACTTGACTGTAGAATGAGTGCTGAAGAACATGGACAGTTTCCACTTGTGCTTCTATGCATAAATCCCCCCCCCTTTGGGATATTCTGGTATATTCAAAGAAAGGTTGATCAAAGTTTTGTTAGTAAAGCAAAACTGGTTGATGAAAAGAATATCGACCTATTCAAACAAATTCAATGATAAATAAATTCACTGACAAATAGTTATGATACATAAAAACCTATTTAAACAAAAGCACCATGATATGACTAATTATAACATGAAACAATCAGTAACAGTGATCATGACATCAGTTTGATCAGTCACCCAAGCAAAGTCATGCTGAAGATAATTCTTAACAGACTAAAACCGCAAGCTGAGAAAATTATTGTGAAAGAGCAGGCAGGCTTCCAAGCAGAAAGGAGCACCACAGAACAAATCTTCAATCTTGGACTCCTTTGTGAGAAATACCTTCAGCATCAGCAGAATATATACCACATCTTTATAGATTTCAAAAAGCATTTGATAGGGTATGGCATGCTGCCTTATGGGCAACTATGAGGAAGTACAGCATCAGCTCAAACCTGGTACAGGTTGTTGAGTACTTCCATGACAAAGCCACCAGTGCTGTTCGCATCAATGGCAGCAGAGGAGTTTGGTTATGAACAACAGTTCGAGTCAGACAGGGATGTATACTGTCACCTATACTCTTCAACATTTTCTTGGAAAGGACCATGGAGGATGCCTTGCATGACCACAAGGGCACTGTCAGTATGTCAGTATCGAAGGAAGAACAATCACCAACCTTTACTTTGCAGATAATATTGATGGTTTAGCAGGAGATAAAAAAGAACTGGCTGACTTGGTAGAATGCCTCGACACAACCTCCATAGCATACAGTATGGAGATTAGTGCAGAGAAAACCAAACTGATGAAAAACAACACCAATGGTATCAGTGCAGAAATAAAGGTCAGTGGACAGAAAGCTGGAAAGAATCACAAGCTTCAAGTACTTGGGATCAATTATCACAGACTCGGGTTCCAAACCAGAACTACTGTGCAGGACTGCCATGATAATAGTAGCAATAACAAGGTTGAGACCAATATGGAAAGATACAGACATTGCTTGTGGTTCTAAAACATGGCTGATGCATTTGATTGTCATATCCATCTTTCTATATGCTAGTGAAACTTGGATGCTAAAATCAGATCTACAAAGAAGGATTCAAATCTTCAAAATCAGATGCTTCCACACGATTTTGGGTATCTCATACATTGACCATGTAACCAATGAAAAAAATCCTCAACAGGATCCAATGAGCTATCGGATCCTATGAAGACCGCTTGACCACTTTAAAAAAGAGAACATGGAAAGATGGAGAGAACTGGTTTTTAAGTCAGCTGTGGTGCCTCAACAATATCTTAGGTTAATGGATTGATGCTGATGATTCTGATGCTGGTGATGCTGCTGCTGCTGCTGATGATGATGATGACCATGCCATGACTTTAACCTTAAAAGCATAAAGACTCCTTTCCAACCCCAAAAGCATATAGACACCTTTCTAACCCTAAAAGCATATAGACTCCTTTCTAACCTCAAACGCATTGACACCTTTCTAACCCTAAAATCATATAGACTCCTTTCTAACCCCAAAAGCATAGAGACTCCTTTCTAACCCTAAAACACATTGACTCCTTTCTAACCCTAAAAGCATATAGACTCCTTTCTAACCTCAAATGCATTGACTCCTTTCTAACCCTAAAAGCATATAGACTCCTTTCTAACCTCAAACGCATTGACTCCTTTCCAACCCTAAAAGCATATAGACTACTTTCTAACCTCAAACGCATTGACTCCTTTCTAACTCTAAAAGCATATAGACTCCTTTCTAACCACAAAAGCATATAGACTCATTTCTAACCCCAAAGCACATAGACTCCTTTCTAACCTCAAACACATAGACTCCTTTCTAATCCTAAAGGCATTCTGACACCTTTCTAACCCCCCAAGTGATATAGACTCCTTTCTATTCCCCAAAACATACAGACTCCTTTCTAACCCGAAAAACATACAGACTCCTTTCTAACCATAACAGCACATAGACTCCTTTTTAACCCCCAAAGCATACAGACTCCTTTCTAACCATAACAGCACAGAGACTCCTTTCTAACTCTATAAAGGCATATAGACTCCTTTCTAACCCCAAAAGCATATAGATTTCTTTCTAACTTTAAAAGCATATAGAAGCCTTTCTAACCATACCAGCATAGAGACTCCTTTCTAACCCCCAAAGCATACAGACTCCTTTCTAACCCTAAAAGCATATAGACTCTTTTCTAACCCCAAAAGCATATAGACTCCTTTCTAACCATAACAGTATATAGACTCCTTTGTAACCCCCAAACAATTACAGATTCCTTTCTAACTAAAAGCATACAGACTCCTTTCTAACCCTAAAAGCATATACTCTTTTCTAACCCCAAAAGCATATAGACTCCTTTCTAACCATGACAGTATATAGACTCCTTTGTAACCCCCAAACAATACAGTCTCCTCTCTAACTCTAAAAGTATAAGGAGACCTTTCTAACCCCAAAAACATATGTACTACTTTTTAAGGCTAAAAGCATATAGATTCATTTCTAACCCCAAAAGCATAATGACTCATTTCTAACCCTAAAAGTATATCAACTTCTTTCTAACCCAAAAAGTATATAGATTACATTCTAACCCCCAAACCATATAGAATCATTTCTACCTGTACAGGCAAAAGCAAACCATTTAAGAAGTTTGGTGAAAGAAGATGGTGCAGAACACAAGTTATATTGTAGTGATTAATGTCTTCACTTGCATCATGGTGACCTTGCCCTTCATGCAGTCTAGCACAAAATCTACAATTTATTTCATCCTGTAAAAGCAAGCAATCCAAGTTTTAGTTCCATGATGTGGTTTGTAATTAAAACCTTGACATAAAAGTTTTTTTGTTTGGTTTAGTCCTGTTCAACTTGACATTTGAAATTTTGAGAATAAAATAAATAGTCTTCCTTTTATTTAAATAGAAGCCATGCACAAAGCTTGCTCTAGAATGAAACATTCTGCACATAAAAATTATCTTTGAGATTTCCTTTTTTTAAACCAAGTGAAAGAAAAAGCAAACTACAAAGTTGGAGTAGGGTTGATGGCCCAGAACTAAAATTATTGTGCAGAAACCATTTTGTATCTTTATGTCAATTTGATTTTGACCTTTGACCTTTCAAGTCCATCAAATCAACAATGTTTGGCTAGGATATGTGGAATAGTACTAAAGTTAGTTTGCTGAAATATAAAACAGATGGATGGATTTGATAGATGCTATTCTCAGACTTGTGACAGGTATATAATCAAAGTATTAGAATACTGACGGCTTGGAAAACTGTGGACATACTGATTTTGATAAGATCAATAGAAAAACATAACTCTAGAGATACTGTGAGGATTTAGCATGTTTACAGCAGTATTACATCAGGGGGTGGTTCCATGGCTGTGTGATGAGCATGTTTTTAAGAACAATCAGAAACTAATGTTTATTTTCTTATTTATTTTTTTGAGCCTTTAGTTGACAATAGTTTTCCTTGCTGTTACTATTCTGTCCAATGCTGCCTTTGACCACATAGCAATGACCTTGCCTGGAGTTCACTTCTGGGTCATCAACAGTTTTGTTTCCTGCTTCCCAAATTTCTGAAGTTTTGTCAAAGACTTTATTTAATGAATATGTATTAGGTCACTGTAAAACTTACATTACTCTTCACTGAATATTCTTATTTTCTTGATTATATTCCATAGTGGGTGTCAGATTTTCTATGGTTGGTTTCCGCAGAATTCAATAAGCCTACAGGATTTTGTATAAAAAAAAATAGAGGCTTGACAGAATCGAGAGGAATGGTCTAAGGAACCATCCACATTTCAGGTCAGAAACCAAAATTATAGCTACATATATTAAATTTAACTTGTTTATTTAAATTTACTTAAGTTTATAATATATTAAGTAATAGATACATATATTATTCATAGCTACATATATTCAGTTGTACAGGGAGTCAGAGTTACACTGGTAGTAGATAGAAATGCTGAGAAACCTGTTCTAGCTTTTCATATATACAAGAAAAGGAGTATGAAAGACCAGAATTAAGAAGCAAAGGATGTCTTGTGCATGCAGGAGAGGATTATGGGAAGTGTAAAGTCACCTTGGAACCAGACACTGTCAAGATGGATAAAAAAAGTCAATGCAGTAGGACAGGAGAAAAATCCCCAGTAAAATCATTAACAATTACAAAACGTTTGCCAAAACTATACAGGAAATGCCATACCAAACATCCATACAAAACACTAGGTCAAAAGGCTACACAAAATTCATATGCTTACATATGCAAAATTTGGAAAACTGATCCAACATTAACTAACTAGATGCCAGAATTTTGTTAAGTCTCATTTTGAGTGAAACTATTTTGTAATCTTGGAGCCAGGGTGATGCATAAGCTCTCATTATTTTTAAAATACATTCTTGATCTAGTATAATAGGACATATCTTACCTTGAAAATTGCACCGACTTTTGTGAGGAAACCATCCTTTGAATTAATCTGGAGAAGAAAAAATAGTTACTATGATTTGAGACAGATGATAACTCTTGAGTACATTAACTTTCATGGTCATTATATGTGGGTTTGTTTTGCACAAAATTTGTTCATATTCAAAATTTATGGATATGTATATGACAGATACTGTACAATTGTATTTTATATTGGGTCTTCAAATTTGTAGTGTCAATTAAAAGTTTAATTTTAAAAACAAAAGAGTGTGTCTGTGTGTGTGATTTGGAATTTCAATGTAGCTTTAACAATTTTTCAGCAATATTGTTAGAATGTCTGCTTTGTGACAGTTTATAGTCTTGTCTAGCACTAGGGCATCATGCATCATCCGAGGCAGACACTCTAACCACTAGACCACCATAGTGGTTAAAAAGAAATGTAGTGTTTCAAAAAGATTGTACAAGGTTAACCAGGTCCTTCAAAGGGACTGGCACTTAACTGTCGGAAAAAAAATTTAGGAATTCAAAATAAGACCATTTCTTCTTTTTAAGTTTGGAGTGTTGAATCCATCTCTGATATTTTTGAGTGATAAGATTTTCGAATTACCTGCTGTGGTAGATAATTTGGAAGTGAGATTGGTGCCATTTTCATGTACAACAAAGTAGACACCATTAGAAGACTTCTGGCTAAAAGCCTATGCCAAAAGGATCATGTATTCAGGCAAATTAGTGATAACAAGTTTTTGCAATAAATTTATAGTGGCAGCCATACTGGATGTCTGTATGGTGTTATGTGTAGGCTTGTACAAAATGTATGGTGTTACGTGTAGGCTTGTACAAAATGTAACAAAAGAAAAGAGTGAAGTCAACAAACTTTGTAACATTTAACAAAAATAATTTATTTCCCTAGTAAACAATGTAAAAATAGAAAAAAAGACTTGTGGTTTGTGAAAATAATCCAAAAATTAATCTTAGAATTGAAAAATATAAATCCTATAACTAAACAGTTCTAATTGAATCCAGGTTTGAATCTCTATGAAGTTCCAATATGGAAGGCAATGACATCAGATGAGGTCTTTATACTGGTGGAAACTGATCCTCAATTGAATCACAGTTTAAAATGTTTCAGTATAGAATTTCATAATACATTTCCACTGAATTTCTTTGTTCAAGACTTTGGTGAGGAAGCACTTACCGGTATTTTCCAGAAAACATAAATTATTCTTAAATAACAAATAACTCAAAAATGGCAACAACACAAAATACCTCTGAGTTCTTAAAGGTATTTTTTTTACTACTAAATAAATTTAATACCAATTGGCTGTTTTAAGCCTCAATATTAGATCACATGGTAGTTCACATGACAAGCTATGTTATTTCTAACTTGAACATCACAATAACAAAATGCCATCTGTCACGTAGCTTAGAACAGCTCTATCTAAAAAATCAGATTCTCATGCTAGAAATAAATAACAAAAAACTGTTTACATATGTGTAACATGTAGGCCGGACATAACCTTGGAAACAGCCAATCATTTCCACCTGGTGTTTACAAGTGTGCAAACCAAGGTCAGCTAAAAATAATGTTTATGTAATGCCTTTTACGTTCTATACAAACTGAATTGACTGGGAAAAATATTGAATCCTATGAATATAATCATTAGAATAAAATGTAATGAAACAAAAATAAAATAAAAAAGAATTTTAAAACCAACACAGGAGCAATTTAATTACTTATATGTAATAATGGCATCATTTTCATTCAGGATTAACTAGATCTCATAAGAAGTCTGGTGGTGGAATATGACCCTCAATTCTGGCAGAATAGTGAGAAGAATAGTTTCAAGCTGATTTGAGGTTAGATCAATACCATTTTCATTTAAGGCCAACTAGATATCGTAATTGATAATTGGTCTTCTGGTGAAATCCCTTTGTCAATATGGCTTTCTGTTAGGGAAAAATAGCAATAACAAGATGTTCAAAATAGCTGCTATGGTGACCATACTGGCTGTCAGATTATCACCATGTTCATTTAAGACACTCAAAGGGACGATCTTATTGATACAGCACCAGTCCATAACAACGTGCCACTGTCCCTCATAAGCCTTCTGAGTGGACGGCCTTCCTGCACTCAAGATTCTTTCCATAAATTAAAGGTCTAAATTGTGTCTTGCATGGCTGTCCAGACAAGAGCCAAGCATGGAAAAGAAGATGGTTCAGGCAGGGTTGCTGGTTGCTCAAGAAGATTTGGGTTGGATGGAATTTTTCTGGGCAAATCTATTGCAAGATAGAGTGAATTGGTAATCTAGGACACAGTCCCATCTGAGAGGGTCAATCAGAATCATCTTGCATTTCTGACCCTTTAACTTCTGGATTATTTTTGGTACCAAGACCATGGGAGGTTAGGCAAATAACCATAACCCCTCCCAACTGATTGACAAGTTTCTGGGTCTGCAACTGGAGAGAGTGCAATTTGTGATTACACCTTCTCACAAAAATGACTGATCACTGGAAGCCACCAAAGTGTACAGATTTGAATAAAGACCAACGGATGGGGAGCATTCCATGTGAATGACCTGAATGACTGGACCTTTCCTGGATAGAGATAATGAGTGTGCCAGGAATGTTTCTAATTTCTACATTGATATGGATGTTGCCTCACTAACATACAAACTGCCAAATCAGAACACAGAGGTTGGGTGATTAGGTGTCCACCTGTTTGAGGAGGTACATCACCACCACCGAGTTGTCAGACATAAAGAAGACTGTTGGTGACAACATTCATTTTTAAAAGGTTGATGTGGAGAGGCCACTTCCTTGGCTCCTGTGTGCTTCTGACAGAGGTTAAGTCAAGCAAAAGGTTTGCACCCCAAGTGTACATAATGGTACCAGTACATGCTATTATTTCTACTTTGGACTTCTCCAGTGGGATCCACATGGTCAGTCTATTTGTGTTTCACCACTGACACAGGAATGATATCTTGGGTGTGATCATGACTATTTGATTGAGGGGACTTGAAATGGGGTGCCATTGTGCTAGTAACATCATTTGTAAAAGCTCATAAAAAGACAGCCGAGTGGGATCAAGTCCACCACCACATTGAATAATCTGAGGAGTTGCAAGTACTCTCTATCTGGAATCCAAGTCCAGTTGGAAACAGACTCTATGAGGTTTTAATAATCCTAATTACATGAACATGAGGAAGCCATACCGGACTCAGGTTGGTAATAAACTCCAATCTAGATAGACAAAAAACTGGGAAGGACAGAGATCGGATCTTTTCACCAGTTCACTAGAAGCCTAGATGATCTTAAAGTGAGAGAAGATCATTTCTGCATTGAAGTAGAATAGAACTTATCAGATGTTTCTGGTGGATGTCATCCAGGTATGCTGCCATCATAGATGAAGTCAATCAGAAAAGCGATGAAATCAAAAACCTTGGTAAAATTTCATGGGCTGATGTTGAGGCCAAAGAGTAGGACTTTAAAATGATAAACCTCATCACAGAAAGCAAAATGGAGAAACTTACCTGACACTGGGTGGATATGGATGTGAAACTGAGACTGAAGGCATACTTATCCTGTCAGATATTACCATTTCTCTCTCAAATTTTTCAGTGGTGAAATATATTGGTTGAGGCGACTCAGGTGAATTATTGGCCTCAACTTGCCATTCGCCTTCCAAATAAGAAACAGCCTAGAATAAAACCCTGGCAATTAAAGTTTTTGCACAATGTCCATTGCCTGTTTTTAACTGAGTGACCATATCTCCTGTTGAAGAAAGGCATCTTTTTCCTAATCTGATGGTATGTCTGTTAAGAGGGGAGAGGAAGATAGGGGAGCGGGTTGGATAAATGAAATCCAAAGTCCCTCCAAAAAGACCTGGATCACTCAATCGTTCTGAGGGAATAGGGTGTTCCAGTGAGACTGAAATTGCAGGAGGCAGCAACCAACAGATAGGCTGTCAGTGGATGGTGGGGACGGTCAGTCAACATCTAGAGTTAGAAGGTTTGAGGATGGAGAAATGGTTGCCCTCTAGCTTGGTTAGACTGGCTGGACAGAGAGATTTCTCACTGTCACTACGACCAAGATACTGATTAGATAATTAATTATATTAATTCAGCATCTATCATTATATTTTAAAGTTTCTTTATCACTAGTAAGTTGGGGATATCATCAGCATTTGTACATACATACAGATTGAAGAAACTGACAAATAAATAATAATCACATTTTAAAAATGAAGAATGTCATTGAATTTCTGAATGAATTAGTTATACTTCATATTTATTTTGCAATATTTGTTCATTTTTTTTAGAGTATGCAACAGTTGGTCATGCCATCTCCACCATGAGTCTGTAGCATAAGAAATGATTGTCTACCTTCAAAAGCTGCAAGCTATAAGTCTGCAAATAAAGAGGGTCCTAATTTCTGAAGATACATGGAGGAAAAACTGTAAGCTATTCTGTACAATCATCTAAAACACAGGATCCATGACTGGGATATACGGTATCAAACCATAGTAAGGTGCTTTATAGTGAGCGACATTTTGGATTATATCATTGTGATATATCAAGACTATTGGTAAATAAGTACATTTTAAATTCTTCCAGACACTTACTGAAAAATCTATTCTCCTTTCATTATTTTCACCAGTACTAAGTCTTCGTTCAGCATGGATGGAAATGCCATCATATAGATTTGGTTCATTTATTTTTCTTGGGTATGGATTCTCTAGCATGACTGTCTGACCTACAAAAAACCCAAAAATTTACAAATATAAATTCATGAAATCAAATTAAATATATTTTTTTACTGTAAAAAATGAACGAATCAAAAAGAATATATTTTGTTTATTTGCTGTTTACTTCAAAGCAAAAGGTACTGATTAGGTAACAGGCAATGCCTATAAACATTAGATATATGTGCACAATATTTTTGTTGCAATATGTGTAGTTGCTTTCTGCATAGTGTCTAGTGTTCCACCTTGTTCTGATTTCATGACAAACTTCCTGTAGATGAAAAAAAATTTCAAATCATGCAACTTTTGAAAATTTGTGTGTGTATGTGTGGGTTTTTGTGTATGTGTGAGTTTTCATAACACCTTGCTATGAGATGTTGCAAACCAGTCACACAGTTTGAATTAAACAAACAATTACATTTGTCATCTAAAATGGACTTAGTTAAAAAAATAAAGAAAGCAAAAAAACTAAATGATTTTCTGTGTGTAAGCCAAGAAAGCTCACATATCATATTGCTACACATCTCTGGAGTGTTGCATACAATATCGGCTAACTTCGATAATATGTCACGAAATTCACAGAGGTATGCTCATATAATAGGTTTTGTGTATTTCATATTTTGATCATTTTCAAATAACATCATTTTCCATGGCTATTTTACAGGTGCTTAAACATATATTTGAGTACAATTTGTGTCATACTTACCATTGTAACAATCTAAACATTTAACTGGCAATTGGCTATTTAGAAAAATTCAAGGCACCATACTGTACCTGAGTCCCCTCCAAGAAGAGGATTATTTTTAAAGTGGTACTCCAAATCTGCTGCAGTCTTGTACTCTCCATGACCAAACAAGTACATAGAACAGTCCATGTTATCACATAATTTTTCACCGACTGGCCCCATCTGAAAGCAATGAAAGTAATAGTGGAAAGAAATGTATGGCACTGCAATTAACTGTTTTTAGTGTGATTTTTTTTCCAGATAACTTGGAAATACTACTTTATCAAAATACCTTTTTAAGTATGATTCTTTGTGAAATGGAGATTTAACTTTTTAAAAAGATGTATATATTTACATAGCTAAGGATCCAAGAAATCCAAAATCAGTCATTTACAGGCTAGTATTCATTTTCTTTTTGCTAACCTTAGTTGAATATTGATCTCTAAGTCCTACAAAACAGTTAAGGATAAAGTACCCTTTCACTAATTATCCACAAAATATAGCTGCATACACATGATATATTCATCAAATTTGCACCGGTTAACAATCACCAAGTTTCAAAATAAATTCTAGGTATAAAAGTATGTATACTGATGCGAAAAAACCTATGTGGTCATAAGGAAAAGATAAACTTAACCTAAGCTAGTAAATTGTTAAATGTAGGTAACAGTGACCTTCTTTGGGGTGGTAATAAAAGAGATTTATATATTGATTTACTTTGATGATTCTAGCATTAACTCTACTTGAGGAATAAATTCAAAACAATTTAACCCAAGTCACTTTCATAAGATAAAACTCTCCTTGAAAACTCTCCATGCCTGTCTGAACCATGTGATAGTTCATTCCAAAAGTTGTTGCAAAAGTAAGTAGTGAATCTCAAAACTGTTGCCACTTTCAAATGATTCTTCTTTGCAGGAATGCTTAATAACTAAATGAAAATTGCACTGGAAAGCATGAGACATAGAATATTTAATAAAGAAAATTAATAGCTTATACTTAATTATTTTCTTCTACTGATGAATAAACATGACACAAGTTATACCACATCAAAATTATGACCATTCATGTACATTGTTTTACTCAGTAGCTCAGTTTTGGACAATGTAATTTCAAGATCCACTGTGAATCACTTTGAATTCATGGATACCAAGTTTCATTGGCAAACCAGACAATGAATTAGTCAAAACGATATATGCATGAAAGATCATGGAAATTTGTTCATTGTAACTCAGTTTGCAAGCAAAATTACATTAACCTGAAGGTGCCAAACTAATGTAATGGTTATATCTGCACAAATTGTAAGTACGCATGGTTTCTGTATTTCTTCACTTCACAAAGTATATGTTATGTCCATTAAAAATAAGAAACACTCAATAAAATTGTATGTGATGCATCTGAGAAAGGTGAAAGCATTTAAGTTGGAGGATAAAACCATCTCTGTTAACTCATTTTTTAAACACATGTATCCTTCAATAATGCTAGTAACCATTTATACATAAAAACATCCTAGATATGGAACATAAAGGAAACATATTATCTGTCACATAAAGGCAGTGCATTATCTACAGTTAGGCTCTGTTATAGGTAACATGAGGTTAGTGCATTATCTACAATAAGACATTATTTCAGGAAGGAATGATATTATCTACAGTTAGACACT
The DNA here is from genome assembly GCA_016746295.1 of Potamilus streckersoni. NCBI lineage: Eukaryota > Metazoa > Mollusca > Bivalvia > Unionida > Unionidae > Potamilus > Potamilus streckersoni. The sequence continues at coordinate 2,418,959 of JAEAOA010001951.1, read as the reverse complement.
GTCACAAGAAGGTAGTGCATTATCCAGAGGTCTCAAAAATGCTTAATCATGTGTATTTTGATGCAAATTTGTTATCTGGGATGCAGAAATACACTTATACAGAAGTCCACAATACACATATATTTGCTGGACGGCAAATTCAAGGGCTTGCCAGTCCTGCTTTAACCACCTGCTGATTGGGAAAATGTGCTGATCAAATATCATTTTAGCTGTGCTGATATTTACAATGAGAAAATTCAGTGGATGAAAGACCCCCAGATGTACATGTTGTCATTGTAAGAGTGCATCTGAAGAACATGACCCAATAGCTTGGCGGCAAGTTCAAAGACTTGACTAGTTGCAGTGTGATGGGAAAATGTGCTGATATTTACAGTGACTGAATTCAGAGCCTGAAAGACCCAGTGAAGTACTTCTGTATAAGAGTACATCCAATGAACAACTTTACCTTTCTCTATTTTGTTTGTTTCCAAGAGTAGCCGAATAAGAAGTGCATGTGACCTTGAAATCAAGAAATGTTTAGTTAGACAAAAAGTTGCTTGCATATTTGGATTAAGGTATGACCAATATGCTTCTGGTAGGGGACTGCCTCTTTTGCTGGTGGAACTCCTGTATCGAGCTAGACTATTACATGAAGGTCACATATTATCTAGTTAGACATTGTTTCAGGAAGGAATGGTATAATCTAAAGTTAGACACTGTTACATGAAGGCAGTGCATTATCTACAGTTAGACACTAACAGGTAATATTAAGGTAGTGCATTATCTCTAGTTAGACACTGTAACAGGTAACATAAAGGCAGTGCATTATTTACAGTCAGATGCTGTAACAGGTAACATTAAAGCAGTGCATTAGTTACAGTTAGACACTGTTACATTAAGATAGTGCATTATCTACAGTTAGACACAGTTAGGCTGCATAGATAGGATAATGTGAGAACAATTACCATGCCCAATTCAAACTCAGGTATCCACAAAATTTCAAATTAATTTTTTTAAATTTAATTTTTCAGTGAGGACTAAAAAATACAAAATAATTTGTCTGAAACAAAACATTAGAATTCTTAACTGGCTAAAAAGAAAGGTATTAAAAATTAACTGAATTAAGAATTTTTCAATGAAAAATAAAGGAAGCAAAACCAAAAATTTTGAGTTAAATGTCAGTTCATGGAAACACACAACTGTATAAGTTGGGGGTTAGCTCTATTAGTTATTTGATGAATAAAACAATTTTTCACAAAATCTTTGATTCAAATATTATGTAGTACAACAAGACGTCATATAGGACCATCATCATAATAATTATAATAAGTCCTACCATTCTGGAGAAGTAACAATAGCATTTTCAAAATGGCTGCCAAGGTGAAGGAACTGAATATCAGACTGGTACAATTTCCATTTAAGACCAACTAGACATTATAAGATATCATTTGCTGAATAAAAGATTGATATGATAAGCCATCTAGCTATCACAAGACTTTCAAGATGTCCATTGCTGTGGTCATGTTGGAAGTCAGATTGGCACCACTTTCATTTACAACCAAATAGACATTATAAATAATCTTTCAGTGAGAAAACTAGACATCATAAAGAATCTAGAGAAAAACATTTTGTCATTGATTTCAGTGGCAAACAAAACTGGGTTCCAGTCCTGGCAGCAACATTTAGTCTTTGTTTTCCTTTGCAATGCATTTTGGATCTTGACTGACTCACAGTCGATTGTCGCCTGGTGAAGAATGAGTTTTGACTTCATAAAGAAGCAGTCTGTGTTAACATATCAGGATGAATGTCAAACTAATGGGCAAGGAGCAGAATGTAATGGTCAAGACATACATGGTCAGTTATTAAACAAACTGGTCTGCACCCTTTAGGTTAGTGGCATTTATGCCTGACAGTGAGGCAGATGGACTGAGCACAATTCTCAACAGGGACTGTTAGACTTAGCATCCCTGTCTATTACATCATCAAACTTTTATAAAGTTCTATAGGTGGTTTTTCCAGACATTTTAGTTATGACAACTAAAATCATGTAGGCAAACCCACACACTCACAATGTGCCTTTTCTATACCTTGAGTTCCAAGATTTGGAAGAAGGCTTACTTTTCAAAATCCTGCATTCTCATTGGTAAAAATACTCTGAGAAATTGAGTCAGTGAAAAAGTCTTAAATGTTTACCTTACAGAAACTGCATACTCTCCCTGTTTAGAGCTGTTTCTGATTAGAAAGGTGCCATCAACCCCATTTTGCAGTAGGAGGCATTCTGCGGTATGGCGATCACAGTTTGGATGGAAAAAGCTGTAAAGAGAAGTGGAAACATATGATTACTTGACACTGTACTGATCTGAAGATGGAAAAAGCTGAAAAGAGAAGTGGAAACATTATGATTACTTAACACTGTACTGATTTGATGATACATGCAGAATTTGGATGGCTTGAAGATGACTAACTCCAACACCCATGATTGCTCATACCCGTGTCCAAAACCTGGCAGAATTATATTAACCCTTGTTCATCTGAATGACTCAACTGAACTCTCCAACAAATTTACTCAGCCCCTTTACTATCCAAAGATTCAAGCTATCAAGGTTATACTAATGCATTTACCCTAAACGGCCAATAAGGAAACATACTACTGACTGGTTCTAGAGGCAGGCATTGTAGTTATGGGGTGGATGGAGATGGGGGTGGAATTCCAGTCTCAGCATCCAAGTTCTCCGAGTTGGTCTTCCAGGATGTTTGGAATGTGGGGTCCTTGTAAAGGAACCTCCCTATTCATATGTTAAATTTAGGAAAAACTCATTATTAAGCTGGTCCTAAGCCGGCTGGGTTTGTGTCAATTATATTCAAGGTAATGCATCAGTGTTTGTGTGTGTTTGTCATAGTATACAGTGTCATCCAATAAGGCCACTTATGACATCTCTTTTGAAACTAGAGTATCATGTAGGTCATGAATGGTCTATTATGTAGCTACCATGTAGGTCATGAATGGTCTATTATGTAGCCACCATGTATGTCATGAATGGTCTATTATGTAGCCACCATGTATGTCATGAATGGTCTATTATGTAGCCACCATGTATGTCATGAATGGTCTATTATGTAGCTACCATGTATGTCATGAATGGTCTATTATGTAGCCACCATGTATGTCATGAATGGTCTATTATGTAGCCACCATGTATGTCATGAATGGTATATTATGTAGCCACCATGTATGTCATGAATGGTCTATTATGTAGCTACCATGTATGTCATGAATGGTCTATTATGTAGCCACCATGTATGTCATGAATGGTTTATTATGTATCCACCATGTATGTCATGAATGGTCTATTATGTAGCTACCATGTATGTCATGAATGGTCTATTATGTAGCCACCATGTATGTCATGAATGGTCTATTATGTAGCCACCATGTATGTCATGAATGGTCTATTATGTAGCCACCATGTATGTCATGAATGGTCTATTATGTAGCCACCATGTATGTCATGAATGGTCTATTATGTAGCTACCATGTATGTCATGAATGGTCTATTATGTAGCCACCATGTATGTCATGAATGGTTTATTATGTATCCACCATGTATGTCATGAATGGTCTATTATGTAGCTACCATGTATGTCATGAATGGTTTATTATGTATCCACCATGTATGTCATGAATGGTCTATTATGTAGCTACCATGTATGTCATGAATGGTCTATTATGTAGCCACCATGTATGTCATGAATGGTCTATTATGTAGCCACCATGTATGTCATGAATGGTCTATTATGTAGCCACCATGTATGTCATGAATGGTCTATTATGCAGCCACCAAGTATATCATGAATGGTCTATTATGTAGCCACCATGCATGTAATAGTGCTCTATGTAGGCACTTGTAGGTTCTACTGAAGAGACTACTGACTAACAAGTCTCAATGACCTCAGTATTTGGTCCAGGAATGTGGTCTTGAACTAAACTTAAAGTGCAGAAACACTTCTTGTTGTTTGATTAAACTTACAATTACTTTAACCTGAACCTTAGCCCAGAGAATCTTGGAGTTTATGTGGAGTTAAATACTGTAAGTGTGTTATGTATGTTACTAGTTGTTGCTATTGTTGTTGTTCTTGGGCTTAACACCATTTTTCAGCACATGATAAGCTACACATGGTGGCCAGTATTAATGTTGGAGGAAGAAACCGGGAAATATGCGGAAAGAACCACAGACCCACTAGAAGCTACTGGCAAGCTTTCTCACATATTCACATTTGCCGAATCTTAGACTCGAACTCATGCAGACAGAGGTGAGATGGCAGTGATCCGTAATGGACACCACTTTAGACCACTCGGCCACTCAAAGCCCCTATCTTAATAGTTTCCATTTACTATTTAATTTATTATTGTTTTCTCTCTTTGACAAATTTTAGCTAAAAGGAGCTGTAAGGTACATAATAGCATGAAGAAGGGCTGAAATCTCTCTCTTACTCTTATATCAGGGCATATTTTATTTCATCATGAGGTGCACAAAGAAAAATGCAGAGGAATATATGTTTCCCCCTTCTATCTTCTCAAAGTAAAACTGGAAAAAATATTTTAGCATCAATGATGCAATTTCCCTATTGTCAGTAACTTGAAGTTAGCATAGAGTGATACTAATAATATTCAGGAAACCAAAGTTAGTATAGTTTCATTCAGCACATCACAAATTTTATCCAACCTGTAACTCAGTAAATTTTCAGGTCATCATCACTAAATGTAGCTAAAAATACATAATTTGTTTCAAATGCATTGTGTGAAACAAATTAGGTACTTTTAGCTACATTTAGTGATGATGACCTGATAATTTACGGAGTTATCAAAAGGATATAATTAGTAATATTGTGTGGCACAAAGTAAAAAAGAAAAAGCTGAGTTATTCATCTGGCCATGTGTTAAACTCAGCACTGACTTCTATATGGATGAAAGGTGGAGAATTTACAATATTGAGAAATTAACTTGGTCTTCGCCTTGACTTATAAGCCAGCAATCATAGTACTTCACCTTGACTTATAGGCCAGCAATCACAGTACTTTGCCTTGACTTAAAGGCCAGCAATCATAGTACTTTGCCTTGACTTATAGGCTAGCAATCACAGTACTTTGCCTTGACTTATAGGCCAGTAATCACAGTACATGTGTAGGATCTCTTCCTTAAAACAATTTCCAATAGTTGTACTATTAGTGCTATCGATGATCACGACATTAGCACAGTAGCAGAAGGGTAGAAGAATTCAACTTAGATCCCCATCAGTTTAGATAATTCTGTTCATCATTCATATTGTGAACCAGCCCAGCTCCCTTGCTCAGTGCTATTTGCAGCAGCATCAACATCTTATGTATTATGTGCCCATGAAAGTTGGAAGATGCTAACAAAATAAAAGGGGGGCCCCGAGTGGCCGAGTGATCTAAAGCGCTGTCCGTTACGGATCACTGCCATCTCACCTCTGTCTGCGTGTGTTCGAGTCTAGGATTCGGCTAATGTAGATATGTGAGAAAGCTTGCCAGTAGCTTCTCGTGGGTCGGTGGTTCTTTCCGGTGATTTCCCGGTTTCTTCCTCCACCATTAATACTGGCCACCATGAATGGCCTATCGTGTGCTGAAAAATGGCGTTAAGCCCAACAAACAAACAAACAAACAAACAAAATAAAAACAATGATATTACTCCTTTATTTAATCTCGCCTCAATAGTGAAAAAGATCAGTGTACTGTATTAGTGGACCTTAAAACCTCATCAGTATGGCTAATTTTTCATTGTCTTTAAATTCATTGTTCAAGGCAACAGACAAAATCCATGAAAACTTGAAATCTGAAAAACACTGATTCAAAAGATATTACTGTATATATATATATATATATATATATATATATATATATATATATATATATATATATATATATATATATATATATATATATACACACACACACACATGTTAATCCAGGTTCAATTGCAAACCACACAGACTCTGATCTACCAGTGCATAATCTGATTACATATCTGGGTCTATGCAGTTTGTAGTTGAACCTAACTTACAAACATGTATATATGCAAATTCAAAATATATTTCAAATACCTTAGATCTTCTATTTTATTTGGTACAATATCCCTGGATGTCATGCTGTCAAGTCCTTAAAAACCTGTCTTCTTTACGTTTCTGATCTTCACTGAAAATAACAGTAGATACATGTTAAAGTTAATAGAACAATTATTTACTGAAGCAAAAAGCTTTACTAAACAAAACATGGTAAACATAAGTCCATGCATTTTTCTTTGAATCCTTCTGATTAAGGTTAAATATGTAAAATTTTAGAGACCTTGAATATTGTCCTTTCTTGCCAGATTTCCTTTACAGTGATACCAAATTCTCAAACAAAATGTCTGTCTATCAGATAATCATTTTTTGAAAAATATTGTTGTACTTCTAAACCACCCAATTGTTTGATCAAATCATTAAGAGAAATTCTAATTCAATCACTCATTTATTAGATATTAGCACTTAAGTTCAAATTATTTGTAAATCAGTGCCAAAATATATTTTTCATGTGCCATTTTATATAAAGCATTGACATTAAAAGCTGTTTGCTCCTCTCCCACCCCCACTTCAAGTTTGAGTCATTTAGTTGCACAGCTTTAATTTAGTATGTCCAATGCTACCAGGTAATGAAATTTTCAATATTTGTGTTATAGGGGTGTGTGTGTGTTAAAACCGGCCTCAATGAATATGTATTTATATCTCAAAGTTACAAATTCCCTGAAACAATATATGAAAATATTTTATGCACAGAAACAAAACATATTTAAAAAAAGATTTCATTATAATGAACTATTGAAATAGCAGCAGCTGCATCATTCATTAGGCATGGCTGTAATTCATTGCAATCTAAAGAACATTTAGGATAATTTTATCCTCAAGATTTTTATTTAATCATTAAAAACTAGGTGCCAAGTAGCAATTTATTATTATACATATACAGTGGTAATAAAAAGTAAAAGCCTTTTTCAACTTTACAGTGAAACCCACCCAATCCAAACTGGCTGTTACTGAATTCCCTCCAAGATCAAAGTATTGGGGTGTGGGTGAGTTCTAAAGCTATATATTTTCAATATCATTTTGTTTCCTGTAAAACTGATATCCCTCAACTCTGTAACTGAAGGAAGCAATTGTGAGAATAAAATTTCAATTTTACACCCCTCCCCAATAAAATCAAAACTCACATCAACTTGGAAATGCATATTAGCTGCCATAAAAAAGCTTATATTTATGGCTCACAAATAGTCTGTGGTCATGTGTTAAGAAAAATGCACTTAACAAAAGATTATTTACAGTTAGCATACTGTAGTTCTCGAACTGGTAAGTCAATAATGTGGAAATGTCTCATTTACATCAAAAGCTAATCCAGTCTTTAAACTTTAAAAAGGGTGGTGGTGTTTATAATTTTTAATATAGCTTTAACAATTTTTCAGTCATATTGCTATGATTTCTGCAGTGTGGCAGTTTATAGTGATGTCTAGCACTGGGGCATCATGACGCAGACATGTAGCACGATGTCCCACCAAATCATATTATCCTGACACCAGGCCAACAAGTCCTAACACTAACTTCATAATGCTGAGTGTCATGAAAGGCAGCTGTTAGTACCATTTTTGTAAGTCTTGTCTTTGGTATGACTTGACAGGGGATCTAACCCACGACCTCCCGCATCCGAGGCAGGCGCTCTAACCACTAGGCCACCCGAGCGGCTCTTTAAAATGAGACAGCTTTTTAAGTAAATTGTTTATAACTGAATGTTTTAAGGCAATTCATTTAAGAAATATTATCTACTTATTATCTAATTGTAATTGAAACTATTCATTTGTGTAAGTTATCAATATGACTCTTCTAAACTTTAAATAATTGGGTTAAATAATAACCAGCCCAGTAGCCAAAGATGTGATACTTCATTGCTGAAAGTTTACAAAGCAGTCTTCTCTCATTTAACTTTCAAATGTTTATGCTTTTTGGTATAAAAAGTAAGGCTGGTATAAGTGATAATGAACTTGTACATCTACTTGTATGCTATGAGACATTATTTTCAAATCTATAATACCCATGGCAAAGGTCTCGCTAGGATTTTAAACTTAGGAGTCCAGGATTCCTAATTTGGTAAAATTTGGAGTCCCACCAGCAAAAGTTGCAGTCCGAAATAAGCCAAAAATCATGTATTTTCTTACACTTGGCTATGGTCGCATCTGAACTATCATTTATAGCAACTTTAGCACAGTTCTGAATCTCATTGAAATCATCATTTTTCTGTTTAACTACAAGTTCGCAGGCAAAATTTATACGGCAACAACCGGAACTGAAATCAATAACAGTGATTGCTCTGAGCTTTGCCAAAGTTAAAAAAATTGCATTTATGTTTTACATATTGGCAACAAAAAAATATCTTCTGGCCATATTTTTGGCTAAAAAAAACAGTACAGTCTTGAGTTTGGAGTGGAGAAATTCAAAGGCACCATGACAGGAAGCCGCAAACCAGGATATAAAAATGCACTGGAATCAATTGTTACATAAACAAATCCTTATTTCATATTGACAAACCACGGTAACAGTTAATTGTTATGTCATAATCCACTTATGCTGATATCTGGCCTTGATACTTGTATGCTGTAATATAATCAAATTAGCCATGCAACTGACTAACTACAATCGACCGCTTCTGAGGGCTGAAATGTGAAATGACTACAGTTGACCACATGACAGCAATTTAAAAAAAAAAAAGGAAAAAAAAGTTTTGATGAAACATCAATGAAAACTGATTACCTCTGAAGCTCTGATATATACTAAGGAAATTTTAAAAAAATTGTGTCAATGTTCTACAATTCATTTGATGTTGCTACAAATGGGTGTTTGTTTTGTCCTTCAAAGGAAGCCTATAGCATCGCCTTCAATAACACATGAACCTTCATCAAAGCAAGCCGGCGACCTTTGATCAAAAAAGTCAGCAACAAACTAAAACTAAAATAAAAGCATTGCTTCAGTTTTTATAGTGATTAGAACATATTTATTTTGCTACAAAAGTTTCCTTCTTGCGACAAAAATGTGCGCATGGAGGACTCCTGTGTCAGTTTTTTATGCTTCCTAAATCAAAAGTTTGCATCCAAATACACGCAATTAAGTGTTTCCAAGAAATCTGCATGGTAAAAAAAAACTGAAAATTAAATCAGGTCCAAAGGATTTTCAGTTTAGAGGGGTTTCAATGTAGCTTGATTAACAGCATGTTGTTTTAAAAAACATCTTAACACATGCAAGACTATGCCATGCAAAAAAGTCATGGGAATTGGGTGCCGAATCCACAAAATGAATGGTAGTCACTTTGGGTGCTCTCAAGACAATGGCTGCTGTACAATTTTATGTATCCAGTCTTGGCAGCAATATTTACTAGCCATAAAAGCTGTTCATGAACTGGTTCTCACTGCTTTGAATAGCAGCAAAGAAAATAATTAATTAATAATTAAGTATTTAAAAATTTCCTAAAAGTCTGACAATGTAAAAATAGTAAAATATTAAAGATTACCTTGTAAAAATGGCATAATTTTAAGAAATAAGGTTCAACCCGATTCAATCCTTTATGATAAAGTACAAAATGGATCAACTGTTGAAGGCATGTAAAACCATTTTTTTTAAAAGTCAATTTGGGACTGCTTCAAGTGCCTAAGTGGTGAGAGTGTCCACCTTTAATGTGGTTGGTTGCAGGTTCAAACCCTAACAAAGTAATTTTAAAACTTTCAAAAATGGTATTAGCAGCTGCCTCACTTGGTGCTCAGCATTTAGAGGCGGTCAGCCTGGTATAAAGATAATGTGACTTGGTGGGACATGATGCTGCATGTCTACAGCATGAAGACCCAGTGTGATATATCATTATAAACTGGCATACTGCAGATATCATAGCGATATGACTGAAAATTTGTTAAAGCTACATTAAAAATCCAAATTACAAATCCACACACAAAGTCAATTTGGACCAAAAGATAGTGAGACATAGTGACGAGACAACTTTTCTTTGGGTCTAGTATTTATCTGTGCTGTAATGTTATTCTACACTCAGATGATCCTTTAAGAAGCTACGCCCATGTGGTAACAAAACAAACCAAACCTTTCAATCAAGATAAAGAAACTTTCACTGAATCATTGAATGCTGTCAGTTTCAGAGTGTTTACTAAATAATAAGGGCCCCGAGTGGCCGAGTGGTCTAAAGCGCTGTCCGTTACGGATCACTGCCATCTCACCTCTGTCTGCGTGTGTTCGAGTCTAGGATTCGGCTAATGTAGATATGTGAGAAAGCTTGCCAGTAGCTTCTCGTGGGTCGGTGGTTCTTTCCGGTGATTTCCCGGTTTCTTCCTCCACCATTAATATTGGCCGCCATGAATAGCCTATCTTGTGCTGAAAAATGGCGTTAAGCCCAACAACAACAACAACTAAATAATAAGATGGAAGGCTCCTTTTAGCCAATAATCAATTAGTTTGTCCTATAAATGACATTTGGTCGAAGCTGTCCTTATCAATGTGCATGGGTCAGAGCTGAAATGTGGCTGGATGCATCTTCAACCTTGGTCAACTTGTATTGGGCTATGGTATCTTTGCTTTGAGTTGCTCACTTTCATAATTTTAATACTGAAAAGGTATAAAACTCAAAGAATCCAATATTTGTAAAATTACATGCTGAATAGCTCTACTGGACTGCAAGTTTGAACCCTAGTCCAACAATGTAAGGCATCTACCCCTATATTTATGTATCATTGGGTTGATGAAAACAACATAAATAATAGGGTAGGCATTGTATGTTGTAGTCTGAATGCCAATTTATTGTTTTGAGTTAAGCAAGGTTTCCTGATTCAGCTCAACTCATTGTTTGTTGTAAAAATAGCTGATAACAGCAAATATTACTTGTTGAGAATGAAAAAGTCATGTAAAATAACGATTATTATTACATTATTTGTTATTATTATTATTATTATTATTATTATTATTATTATTATTATTATTATATTATTACATGCAGTAAATATGCGCTATATGGACATACAGTGGTGGTGTGCCATAAAAATCCACAAACAACAATTCACATGCAGTAAATAGTGTTTTTTGCAAAACTGAGAAGACAATGCACTGTACAAGCTGAAGACGAGGCTGTCTCTGAGGGAATCCTTCTTCAGCCATTAAACTGAATAAAATGTCAATCAGATTATAAGAAAAGAAAGAAAAGAAAACAATAATTCTAACTTTCCTCTCTTTGATTTGCCACAGTGAACTTACCAAAATAAAGATACGTAATAGTCAGAAACTGAAACAGATCGCCACTTAGCTCGTAAAATAAGTAGACAGCTAATCTCTACTTTAAAAAGGGAATCAGCACATCGGTGTCGTTATACGCATCGTCTCTACAGATAGTGTGAATAAACAACTTCCTGTTTTTCCTACGCGAATTGTTTACATATTTATGGAAAAATCTAAATGCATAATATGTATTAATAGGGACTACAGCCGAAGTATACCTAGTGACCCGAGCTAATTGTTTTAAAAAATAGACTGGTTATGATCCTCTGAATCCATTCGGACCATCTCTCATAGGATTAAGAAACATACGTTGATAAAATACGATCAGTCATATTACGTCATAGTTGCCAAATAATCGACTCGGCTATCTTGTGATTTACTATCCAATTTTGGATATTGTCCCTATTCCCGATCAACTTTGAGGTCACGTATGTATATCAAAAGCAACTATTTAGCTTCAAATATGTGGCTATTATTTTCTTGATTTTCAAGACTTAACGAAGTCAATCTAAAACATCTCTTGGAAGTAATTTCAAACTAAGCACAATTTCTTTCAAGTAAATTTTTTAAATATGTATTTTTGCAAAGCATAAAATTGCTGATGCTTATTGAAGTACTTCCGTTGTCAAATCTTTTTCGGATGTGCGCAGTTTTTGGGCTATGTATTAATCGTGCTAGTCTATCATTGGTTGCTGAGAAGCTTTACTAGCAACATCACCAATACCTTTTTCACGAACAACATCAATAGCTTTCATTCCCAGTTGCTTTGCAATCGGCATTGCTATAGTGGCCATCCTTCTAAACAGACCCTGAACAACTTCACCTATTCATCTCCGTAGATTGTTTTGTACACTGGTAATTGAGAATTTATTACCCTGACCATGGCTGGACCACGTTGAGTACTACGTACGATCATTTTATTATAATAACTGTATTTAATTACATGCTCAGTTAAGTGACTTGGTCATTATGGTAGTCATCAGCGATTTCATTAATGAGGGACCGATATACATTAATATGTATAATTTCACCTGTAAATAATTGCTGACAACTATCAGCTGTTTTATTAATGATTTCTGGAGAATTATTACCAGCTCGTTTTCCTCCAAGGAGGATTTCTAGTCGCTCAACATCTGCAAGAACGTTATTGGGACAAGCACGCACTAAAACCACTTCATAAACCACTTTCAGTTGCTCCAGTAGAATCTGCAGAGAAAGCGTTGCGTTCCATTACATGATCTTGATATTTTTCCTCTGCTGTTCTGACTGGTTGTCGTGGTGATTTCAAGTGCTTCATCATTCTTTCTAAATGTTTATCTTGTTCTAGTCTTTTTCATTTTATTTGTTCCATTAGTTGCAATTGTAGGGATTGTGGTGATTCAAATTGTAATTATTGTGGTGATCGTTGTGGTGATGATAACTGTTGTAATTGTTGTGGTGATCATTGTGGTGATGGCAATGTTCGTTTACTTCGTTTAGCTTTATCTTCTATATGCAATATCATCAAATTTATTAAAATTTCTAATATTCTCTTCAAATCTGATTTCTGGAATATCAGTAGCGATGCCATATACATCATTGATCAAATCAGCGCGTTTTAGAGATTTAACATATTCTTGTTTTACATATTTTTGTCTTTCTTAGAATCCATACGCGACGATATTAAGTAATTGGTCTTTGTCCTTGAGAGCAGCAATACCTTCAGGCGTAAATTTATCTATTATCTTAGTTCTGGTTATTGGTTGCTGTGGTTGTGGTTGTGGTTGTGGTTGAGACCCAGGTTGAGTCGTTTGAATACCATCAGCAATATCAACAGGCAATGTTTCAAGAGCTCTTTGTGTGGCCTCAGTTGTTGTAACAATTTTCTTTGTTGGTTCGACAATCGGCTTAAATAATTGTTCTGCACCTTCTGTAAATTCCACCCAAGACTCCTGACTAGATTGTAGTTGTGGTTTAACTAAATCACGGACGGGTAGATATTTTCTAATTGCCTCTAGTCGCTCTCTGAATGTGGTTCTTCAATATTCATGTATTAATAATATTTATACTGGCTGTTTAATTTATAGCAGCAGAGAGGGTGAACGACCAATACTGAATGACCCGGTAATTAAACGAAATTGCATAAAAATCTGGATAACAAAACTGAGCGAACCCAAACGATTTATTATCATATGGAAATAGTCTCGGTTAGAGGTGATGGTTTAGCGGCATTGACCTTGTTTTCTTTTCGCATCTTTGGAAGGTTTTTTTTTCTCCATAAATAAGGTTGCAGACAAATGGCCTGTTCACCCTCTCTGCTGCTAATGTTGAAACAAAAGCAATAATTGGAGGGAAAAAAAATCATACCGAGAGACAAAATTACCTCAGATTACCATGGCCCGTTTTGACATAAATCCTTGTCTATCATACTATAAATGAGACAAGGTACGTAACTTCCCAAAACGTCGTTTCACGCTTGGCCCTCGATTTTCTTATCTCTTTTAGTCTTTGAAGGCACACTATGGTTAGCTTTACTCCTGGGATATTTTTCGGTTCATCAAGCTATCATTGATTTTCCTGAGTTGCACCCTAATGAAGTATAGGTCTTGAAACGTACGAATTGCACAATTTTGCACGCCGGAACAAAGTTACGCTCCTGTGCAACGAGCTATATATACTGAGAGATACGGTGCTTACGACTCAAAGATACATTCCTTCATTAATTGGAAAACAGCGGTAGATGTAAAAATATGTTCCTATTTACCATTCAACTCAAGAATCTTGTTCCACAGAAGAATTTATCTTTAGTCCATACAAATCGAATACAGATTATACTCATTTTCAAAATATTTCGACTATGCCGCACACACCTTAACGGCGAAATATGATTGTAAAAGTTAATACATAAATAACACCTATACACCTGGTTCATAATGTTAACTTTTATGCCAATCATATTAAGGTTTTACGTTTTTTAAATTATATATAATACTAATTATATGGGTGTCAGCTATATAGGAAGCGGGAACAAGGTTAAAAGTAGAAATGAGGCTATATGACGTCGAAATGACGTTACTTATCAATAATGACAACTACTGTAGTATTTCATATGTACGTTTGATCATAAGCAGTAAGTCCTGAGGTTGTTCCGATTGTTATTTTACTCAATATATATCTGACAACCAGTCGAAGATTTAATAGAAAAATGGCGGGGGTAGACAAGAAAGGAGACGCTAATTTGTATTATGATAATGGACAGGACTCTTTATCCAAAGGAGGTTCAACTGGCCAGAGGGAAGCAACGAAGAAAGAAGGGCACGAAGTAACGGAAATGCCCGATATTGGGGATCGTTATATGGTTCAAAGAGCAGATAAATCATGGCGTAAGATATTTTGAATTCAGAACAATTAAAATTTTATTTCACACGTGAAACAGTTGTGTGTCATTTTCTCATTTCTCTATTGTTTAGTCCATAGCGAAAAGCAGAATAACTTAGTATTAAGGGAATATTCTTTTCTGAAGCTGAAATCCAACAGGCTGGTTTGAACAACTATTGTATTCGCTGATCATCCGGTTTATTATCCCCCCAATTTATCGATTTTGAAAACGAAAATCATCAGTGATTTAAAAAAATGCAGAGAAAGTAGTCATTTCATTCAGTGATTTATCATTTCTAACTCGATTGTCAACAAGGGGACTCTAACACTCTTGACTTAACCGCCATTTCAAAGCAAACAGAAGCTCTCGAACCACAATAAACCAAGTTGAGGAATCTACATCGTAGCTAGTTGTAAATAAGCAGACTGACTGCTTTCTGTTCTTTCCTGGTTTCTAGAATATTCTATTTTAGTAGAACCTGTGTCGCACGTGACCAATATCTGCAATACCTAGTTTAATATTTCGAAAATTGAACATATAAAGAGGAGGAACTCTGATAGACATGCATTTAAAGAGGTGTAACTCCAAAATGTATGGAATTATTGAGATTATCATAAACAGCGAACTACATCACATTTTTTTTTTTTACTTGAAAAGATTGTCCCTGCAAATATGGTGTTCTTGTTACAAAAGAAAAAAAACATTTCATTCAAAATGCCAACAAGTTGTTTTTGGAACTAGGATGATGACAATAAGGTTAGAATTTAATGAAGTGACAAAGTTTTGTGCATTTTTTTAATATCCTTGAAGCCTTTGGTTTTAAAATTGGTAGTGAGGTACAAACAAATGCCAGGATGGTGCATGAATTCTCTAGTCCTACAGTGTAAGTCATTAACTGATATTTATGATGGGAAGAATCAGTGTCTTCCTGCAGAAGCAGTGATGTATTTCATCAGTCAAGCTCTCAACTATAGACCAGATTTTCAAGAACTCACATATTGATACTGCTATAATCAATTTGTTTGGACTATACTTGCTCTACCTTATCTTGATGAAATGAAATCCTGGCACAATCAAGTGGCTGCTTAGCTCTACTTCATAGCACTTAAGCAAAGCATTCACAACTACCATCACATTTTGAACCAGCAAAATTTGGATCTTGAAAATGCATCCATTTCATTGTATGAGGATATGTTTTCATCAGGAAAGAGATGACAGATTAAGTATAGTCCCATGAAAGCAATTGCATTTAAAACTCTAGTGTTTGACCAGATCTGATGTAGCAACACTCTACACTGCACCAATTGTCCTGGTAGTAAGATGTCATCCCTTTCCATGATAAATACTGGTGTTTTCATCTTATATAGCTATGTGAAAGGTATTTTGAAATAGTCATTTTCAAGGTGTGATATTATCTTCATAGGATTTATCATGGTTTCATTATTACATATGTATGTTTTATTTCCCCATAAACCCTAAGATATTACACCAGGAGCTGTCCAGAAATTGAAATCTAAAAGTAACTGGTCAAAATTTCAGTTTTTTTCAACAAAGGGAAATTTGCAAAAATTTAAGAAATCGAAACATTTTTTTTATAATACTTTAAACTAAATAAATGAAAATGTATTAACAAATTTGTACAAGTAAATAAAAAATTAATTTAAAACTTAGAGATTTTTTTCAAATGTATGGTAATATGGAATCAATTTTATCTGATTATACATTAGGATTCACATAAATTTGATTTAGGCCAAAATATAAGCAGTCGGGATGAATCAACAACATGAAATGCGTCTTATTATACATTGTTTCATTTTCACTGATATTTGTTCCTAAAAACTGGGTAGCAAATTAAAAATTGAGACTATATTTAACTGTACTTCGTCAAGATGTTGAAGGGTTAGGTCGCATTTATAATAATGTAGGATGGAGCTGATATGAACCAAAGTTGCAGTCCAAAAGTTTTTATCTCACAGGCTGGTGATCAGTCCTATTAAAATTACATATCTAGTGTTTGAAAAGTAATTTGCTTTCTGGTATGCTGATTTTGGTCAAAAAAATTGAGCACCACTCTGGTGGCCTAGTGGTTAGAGCATCTTCCTTGGATGTGGGAAGTTGTGGGTTCGATCCCAAGCCGAGTCATACCAAAGACATACAAAAATGTTCCTAACAGCTGCCTTGCTTGGCGCTCAGCATTAAGAGATTAGTGTTAGGACTGGTTGGCCTGGTGTCAGGATAATGTGACTGAGTGGGATATCATGCCACATCTGTGGCATGATGCCCCAGTGCTAGATATCACTATAAACTGTCAAACTGCAGATATTGTATCGATATGACTGAAAAATTGTTAAAGCTACATTAAAAATATAAATCACACCCCCTAAAAAAAAGTTGATATAAACTTGCAGAGTAACATATTTTCAAGCCATGAGAATGACTTTGCCAAGTATCGGTACTATTTCCATCATGCTTGCAATGCATTTTCCAGTTTGGATTTTGTGTCTGACCCACTTAATTCAAAAATCAATTTCATGCAAACAAAGCGTCTCAGCTGAAATTTTCATAAATATGGAAAATGTTAAAAACAGTGATCTTTCTAAAAATGTTCTTATAGAGTGCATATATGGCTGAATAAGAGGATAAAATGCAATTGAAATATTTTTTTGTGCCTTTGTTCACCATAAAATGCATGCTAAAATTCAAATACTGCCAGATGCAGAAGATTTGGTGATTTTACTTTACATAAAAATCATAATTCCATGCAAGACATAACATTAAAATGGTATAGTGCAGAAAAGGACCTGTTTTGGTCTCTGGGCCTATGGTTAATATTGAGAAGCATATTAGAGTTATCCCTTTCTTGTTTGCACGTAGATATCTTATGTTTTAGGACTATACAGTTATTCAACAGAAGCTTGGCATTAGATAATGTTTATGTTTTGGAGAATTGTACAGACTATATAACAAAGACTTGAACGTACCGTTGCCATATTTATCAACAAATTATACCAATCATACTTGCTGGTCAAGGACCAGTTCTTACAGTGTACCATTTGTCACTCGGGCTAATATCTTTTCAACAGATTTGAAGTTTTACTTTGTATGCATACCTTTAGAAGATCATTTTATGAGGTACTTTCCAAAGTATGCATAATATGTAAAGGTTCACAGTATATTAGCCCAGCAGTGACAATTATTAAGCGGCAAGAATGACCTCCACCAGTATGTAATTATTACTTTTATCTGTGATCCACCTTTAAGAAAACCATCCCTTTTATTTGTCCCCTTTCCTGTGGCAGAAGGGGGGTACCATAAGAGGGAAACCATTGTAATTTGCATATCAGAAACATAGATGACAGTTAAACTTGAAAATAACTTTAAAAAAAATAATTTGAGAAATATTCAGGAGCCATAATATACCATATTTATTGGGTGCATCATTTTAGAAAATGTTAAAATAAAAGCCTATTAATCATCTTTCTTTCAGATGCAGCTGAAATTATTCAGACACGAACAAATGAACAGGACAAACCAGAGTTCTATGTACATTATGATGGCTGTGAGTATTAAACATCAGGTTATCATTTAATATACAAATGGCCTTCACAAATTCATCACGGGATTTTATTTCTCCAAATGTTCTGGGTGATGCTGGGTCATCGATATCCATGCGTGAAACACTATATTGTGTCCCTTTAAAAATTGTTCCATTTGTTTATTTTCAAAATTACGGTGAATACCAGTGAAAAGGAACCTAAGTTTGCTTCCATATCTTGGCTGTAATTGCATATTCCCTACTCCCAAATGAATGGCACATTTAAAAGAATCCATAGTCAGCTTCTGAGGTCAGCTTTTTTTTAATTAAAGAACCTTTGTATTGATATCCTTTTTAAAAATGGCTTCAGAGGATCCAAAGTTGGCTACCCATTGATAAATGTTTGAAAATAATAGTCAGTACCCTATTTTTAGGGGCCCCGAGTGGCCGAGTGGTCTAAAGCGCTGTCCGTTACGGATCACTGCCATCTCACCTCTGTCTGCGTGGGTTCGAGTCTATGATTCGGCGAATGTGGATATGTGAGAAAGCTTGCCAGTAGCTTCTCGTGGGTCGGTGGTTCTTTCCGGTGATTTCCCGGTTTCTTCCTCCACCATTAATACTGGCCGCCATGAATAGCCTATCATGTGCTGAAAAATGGCGTTAAGCCCAACAACAACAACAACAACCCTATTTTTAGTTCAATTGTTCAAGTCAGTTTATAGTGTCATGCTGCATCTATCCTGCATTGTCCATCCCCCCAACACATTCATTTTTCTTTCTTTTTTACATGTATGGGTATATAGAATGCCCAGTGTACCATTATATATATTTAAATAGGCAACTAATGGAAGCACCCTATTTGCCCATACCTTTGAGAGGCAGCTAATGAGGCAGCCTTTATGCCAAGGGATTATGATATTTCAGCCGAGGTCTTTGGTTTTTAAAATAAGTGTATTGTATTTACCGTATATGTTGGGACACTATACTTGTTTGGACACCATACATTTATTTCAAAAGTAAATATCTTTTGCACAGTATGTTTTGGAACACATTGTTTGTTTTGAGATGTAAGTTGTGGGACATCCTTTAAATCATTCGAAAATTACATCTTGGAAAATACACTCCAACTGATATTAAAAAAATTTCCCCCATAATACTGTACTTGAGATAAAACTCATTAATCTATTGCAGCCACATCTCATCAACACAACCCTTCTCCTGAACATGTATGATGCATTCTTTTGGTGCATAAATATTTTTTCGACTTTCTCATCCCATGAAAAATTGTTAGTTGCAACACATCACCTGAAGCAGAAACTGCAACGACTAAAGTCGGATTTTTTTCAAATCTGCATCAGTCTAATTCTCACTCTTTTGACCCCCAATTGATTGTCTGTCCATCCAGGAATGCGATCCATGTACACTAGAATTTCATCCATGTGAATGATCATATTGTCAGTGAAATCATCTGCTTCTCTTTCAGCCTTCACAAATTCATCACAGGATTTTATTTTCTCCAAATCTTCCAGGAGATGCTGGGTCATCAATGTCCTTGTGCGAAACACTATTGTGTCACTTTAAAAGTTGTTTTATTCCAAAATTGGCACAAAATTTGCAATAAAATAACCTTTGTATTGATATCCTTTTAAAAAATAGTAACCAAAGTCAGCTTCTGAAGTTGGCTTGCTTTGTAATTAAAAAATAACTTTTGTCTTTGATGTCTTGTCAGTAAGTTCAAAAGAAGGAGTTTACTGCTTGCTGCCAGTTGTGTTTATTCACCACCTGGGCTTTTCTGTGCTTGGCATCTGTAGTAACAATTATTACAAAGGGGCATTGATGTATTCGGGTAAATAGTAATGATACTTTTGTAACCTTTGCTGGTGAAAAGATTGTCACTTACACTAAAGTAAATGTGGTTCCAAATAATGATTTTTATTTGCAAGATACTGTCATACAGTAGACCGGGATATAATTTAGTCTTGATTATTTTGCACTTTACACTGCATCATGTGTGAATGACAGTTGTCTTAAGATATTGGGTGATTATTTCCCTCCTCTTTGCAATTTTTTGGGATCCAGTTGTCAGTTGGATAACATATTCAAACCTTTGAGGACAATCAAATACTATTTGTTTCTCAATGTTCATGCATAGCTGCTAACCCTCACAATTTTGGCATCAATTTCACGACTTTCTGCAACGATTCATGGATTTATGCTACATGAAAAAGAAAATCAAGAATTCCCCTGTTCTCAATTATTTAAAATTTTTCTGTTAAGTGCTAGTCGTGATATCATCAGTTGCCGAAATGGTCTGGTATTGCTAGTAGCGACATTAGTAGAACTATAAACAGTTCGTACTGTTGGTGCTGTAGCACGCATTTTATCAAAGTTTAATCTGTGTGTGCGTGTATGTATATATATATATATATATATATATATATATATATATATATATATATATATATATACACACACAGTTTTACAACTGCTTTTGAAAGAAATCAGATCTAGCCTGAAATTTAAATTATTGTATGGCATTGCATCTTGAAAACATCTTCACCACCAAGGAAAAAGGAATATTGCACAAGAAATGAAGTTTAGTGTGGAATATACCAAAATATTTTCTGTGCCTTCAGCCATCAAATACTGATATACCTCATGCTTTTTTCACAGTGTGCCACATTTTAGCATTGGGCATGGTGATAGGGATGATGCGAGGAAGCACATTGGCAGTAAAAAGCACATAGAGGTTGGGAAATTACATGAAGATACCTTTTTCGAGTGTTGGAATCTTTTAGTTTGAAAGATTAGCATCTGTTGTAATTTGCTTGAGTTCACAGTTTTCTGTGCATGCGCCAACACCACTGATCATTCATTGTTCGACATTTCAAATTCTGGATTGCCACTATTTCAAAATTAAGCTATGCTGCAGTTATAATGTGTTCACCTCCAAGGAAAAAGATTTGTATTCCATAACAAGTGAAGTGTAGATTGGATTACACCAAAATTTGGCCTAGCATTCAACCATCAAATATCGATGTACATTATGCTTTTTGCATAGTAGTGTGCTGCAAATTTTAAAGTTAGAAATGTGCACAAGGGCTGGTCATGTTGCTTACAATTTACCTGTCATACATATACCATGTAGTAATATTATATAGTACATACATGACAGATTGTAAGCTATGATATGAGTCCCAGTGGGCATGTGGCAGAACAATGTGAAAAAGCACACTGCAAGAACTTACTTGTTGAACATTACCAGTCTTTCTCAGTTGGAGATCAGCAACAGTGACAGTGAAAGAGTATTTCCTATTGTGAGGAAAAAAAGGACAAACTTTAGTGCCTCCTTAAGTGCTGAAAATTTGCAACAATTTTAGTCACCAAGATTAACCAGCAAGCAAGAAGACTGAACTGTTCTGAAAACAAATTTACCATATCCTGATTGAGGAAGTTCAAGACTACCATAGCATCATATCATGACAAATAGAATGAAGTTTGTGTATATCAGTAAATTTGGCTGCAAATAAAGTAATACAGGTAATCAGTGTAAATAATATATTTTATTTTTGTTTTGGGATTTTCATATAATGCAGTCCTGACCATTGGAATGGATGGAGTTTGTGTCATGATATAATTTTTCACTAATTGCATTCAAAATTCATGAATTTTTATCCCACTTTTCACTAATTGTGAGTCAGGAGGAATGGCAGCTCTAGTTCATGTAAAAAAAATGGCTTGGTGTATGTTATTGGACATAAATGATGCACACTGCAGTATGGAAGCCTACACTAATATAATACAGATTTCATGGATATGTTTTATTCTTAAATGTTCATGTTGAAAAAAAGATAAATGATACCAATACAAGGTTAGTTTCTTTTTATTATCTAATAAGCATTTCGTTTATTTATTTTATTGCAATGTGCTTTGGTTGAGGGGGAGCACAAATGCAATACAAATTTATTTCGTTTCTTAAATCTTGGGACATATCCTGAAAAGAAGTTTCACCATAAGTTCTGGGATAATAATATTTTTATTATTTTATTGTGTCCCAATATATACAGTATACAAGGTTGTTTACATCAACCATTATAATTTTTATTTAATGGATTGTACCCGTTTTGCCTTTTTCTTTATTTTGTATACCTTTCTTGGGATTGTATAGTTAGGATTGAGCTAATGTGCCATTAAAACTTATTGATTTACATACATATTCATGCTGTTTTACATCCATGAACTTCTGTTTTTAATTTCTGCTTAAAGAAAACACTGAAGCAGTTCCAACAGGTTTTGGAGAGAACATTCTGCAATGATATGCTTAATTTGTGTACAATTAAGCTGATCGGTCAGTGTTACTCAATGCAGATAGACCTTTCCTTAACAGAATTAGACTGCTTTTGAAAGAATGCATCCTGTTATCAGGGTCTTCAGTTTTATACAGATGATGCTGATTTGGCATCAGATTTGGTGTTGGATATCAAATATAGAAACACCTACATCTTGTGCCTCTTTGAATCATTCCTTGTTTGATGCTCTTGTGCCTAGTACATTTTTCCCATGGATAAAAAAATTCAGAAAAAAATTCTTGAAATTGATTTGTGGATCTAATTGAGCTGGTTTAGCCCTGTACTTGAAGTGATAGAACATTATAAATGTTTTAAAAAACCTACTTACCCTGGTTTTAAAAACAGTGTGATAGGAAATAGAAAACTCATTTCTTTTTTGGCCTGGAATACAAGATGCATACAATTTAATTGTACAAGTCACCAAAAATTGCAAAAAGTACCTTTTTGGCATTGCAATAAGTAATTTAAAATTTAAACTGAAGAAATGTTGCACTTTATGGAAATTCTTTTAAGTCTGAATTTTCCAAATTGTTTGTAGAGGCTATTCTTGAAAATAGGTGACCACCAAAAGTAATAGCATGTGCTTATCATGAAAGTCCATATTATTTCACTCCATTAAGAAGATAAAATAATAGATAAATTTGTTTATCTCTCCTAGTGTGTAGCCCATGGAGATAATTAAGCTTGTGTTTGGATTACAGAAGCATGGAATTTCTAAGTTCACACGTGAATTTTTGATGGGATTCTACATAGTTGCATGTAATTTGTCTTTAAATGAGTACAAAAGATGATTACAAATATAATTATTGGGTTGCTACCTTTAATAAATATGTATTTCTCTCCTGTTAAATAGTGCATTTATATACACATTACTATAGCATTCATGTGTTAGTTGGTGGAGCTGCCAACTTAAGATAGTGTATTGGAGAAAGACAGGACTTACCTTGAATATATATTTCTCCAGAATCCCTCTCCAGTATAAGTCCTAAATGTCCTAAATTTGATTGATTGTGACTCCTAAATTTGATTGATTGTGACTGATTGTGGGTTAAAGATGTGGATACTTCCAATACACTGTGGTTGATACCAGATGTAAATGTTTTTGTATGTTCATTTAGAGACAATGCAATATAAAATTGAAGTTAGTAAACAGAGCTGGTCTATAGATTAGCTGACCACTGGAAACTTTTTACTAGCATCTACCTGTTATGAATGTACTACATAGAGAGTGAAGTTTGAGGTGTGTAATGGGGGACATCATAGCTCATGTATTAATGTAAGCAGATTTTGTTTCTGTTTATTGACTTTATGTACTGTATATTCTATTTTATAAGTCGAGTCAAACTGCAAATAGCAACAATCCTGATTTGCTATGGCATGATGTGCTTCCAGATCAGGGTTTATGCTGTTTGTTTTATTGATTACTCCTAACAACCTGCATATACCCAGATTTGCTGGCACAGTATGTGGCAGCAGATATAAGTGTGCAGTTTTCAATTGGACTGGTCTTGTGTATATGGTAACTTTCTATTGGAAGCTCAAGCCATAGATTGATTATAAATGATTTAAAATGATTATAAATGATTTACAAATTGGTTTTTTGTGTCAGTCAACCGTCGACTGGATGAATGGGTTGAGATTGATCGGTTTGATTTAGGAAGTAAACATGAAGACACCAGCAGCAAGATGAAAGATGTCTCCATTCTGATGACAGATCTGAGTGATGGAACAGATAGGAAAATCACCAGAAATCAGAAAAGAAAGCATGATGAAATCAACCATGTACAAAAGGTACTTGTATTCACTTTTCCCTCGATAACTCATACAACAGGGTCCACAAACATTGCACTATAAGTGAGGGTGCGAATTACTGAAAGACCTCTAAATATTGAAAAACACATGTTTAGATATCAAGAAAACCACAGTGGTGGAGTAGGGAACTGGGATGTTTAATGACTGAATCCTCATTTTACAATCACGTCAATAATTATCTTTAATAACGTGCATTTTCTATTAAATTTATTCATTTTCTGTATAAATAGCATTTATTTTGAAAATGTCCATGTTGAAGATCATTCCAACTGGTTTCAACAACCATCGTGTGTATGTGAAAACGTGTATTACATCATTACTTTTTGTGTTTTTGATTAGTCTGGTTCCCGGATTGGAATTTAATAGTATAATGCCAAGTTGATAGTCAAGTTTTCTGTATGAATTCCAAGGTTATCAACATTGGCAATAATTGAGCATTTTGAAGAAGACCCTTCCCATGAATTTGATATAACATTTCTTGAATTCCCACTAACCTGTGGAACAGTGTGTGTGTTTGTGTGTGTGTGTGTAGCTTGTTATTGTGTAGTCTGTACATGACTAGCTTATTGTCAGCCTATACATAGCAATTTTTTTGTCCAGCTTATAGATTTTACCAGTTATTATAGTAGTAACACTGTAAGAAAGATTCTGCACAGACACATAGACATGGATTTCACTTGAATTTTTTGTGTAGCCTGTTTACTTAAAGCATACTTTGCATTACTTTTGTTCAGGAGTAATAGAATCTATTCTAAAACTGAGAAATGATGGTGGGGTGAAATCCTGCCCACCATTTGAAAATAGGGAGTTGATTTCTGAATTTAGAAGGGATTTCATGAAGAAATAGTTATAGGGCTTGAAATATGATGCATGATTTTTGTGCAATAGATATTTTGAAATAGATTTTCAGAAATTAGTGTTATCCTGCAAATGCAGAGCAAACTGAACTTTGCCCTGGGATAAATTTAAATATTTGTAAGCATTAGAATTTTAAATCAGTTTAATTTTTTTTCTTCTACAGACATATGCAGAAATGGACCCAACCACAGCTGCTCTAGAGAAAGAACATGAGGCTGTAAGATTGTAGATTTATTTAACAAAATATCTGTTAGCGGTATGATCAGTTTTAAAATTACATTCTTAGGATTTAATGTTATTGTTATAAGTATATGCTTTTAAAATAAGTAACAGAAAATAGTGAAAGACAACAAGCTTTTAAAAGTTTAACAAATAATTTATTTCCATGGAAAGTGAAAATGAGAGAAATGGACTTAAGGTATTGCAAATTAAATCCCAAAATAATCCAAGAATTTCAGACACAAGTCCTAATAATTTATGTCCTGAATAAAATTCAGTAAAAGTTCCAAAGAAATCCAAAAACGGAAGTGGATGACGTGTGTGGTAGCTGCTAAAGTGTTGATGTGTCAAGTCTTTTGTTGAATCTCAGTAATATGTCTTTTGTTGAATCTCAGTAATATGCTTGTAATATAATTCCAGGTTTGAATTCAGTATAAATTCCAGTAAATGTCTTTTCATCCAAGAATTTTATCAGGGCACTTTTATATTTCCAGAGAAAATAATCACTTGATCTAATAGACCATAACCTCTAGAATGATCATGATGTTTACAAAACATTAACCTCGATTATATATAATTCACTTAGGAAACTCCAGAACTTCGACCCAAATAAACATATTTACTTCTTCAATTAATAATGGTCCTGATATCAAGCCCATACACAAAGAGAATAATTTAGCTTTACATAAAATGAAGTTAAAAAAAAACGTCAGGTCAAGCAGAAATGGACACAATTTTGGACAAGTCCAGCATGCAATGTTATATAATAATAGCAATTAATGAAATTAATTTTTTTAAAAGGTAACAAACAAATTAAATATACATAACATGCTGCAGCTTCAAAAGGTTTTGCATAACACTTAGAAAATATATGACTGACTTCTTGCACAATTCCACCATTTCAAACGACTTCTGTAGCTTTTAGATAAAACATAGCAAATAAGAACATAAATTGTATATAAATGTATAAAAGATAGAATCTGAAACACAGTTGAATATCCGAGTGACAATAGCATCTTTTTTTGAGGGATTTTGTCCATTAGTTGTGCACTTAAAATTCTTGAACTTTATGTAATTTAAAAGAATTTAAGAACAATAGACAGAAAAATGTACCTTGAAGATTTTAAATTTGTTTTTTTTTTTACACATTCAGATTACCAAAGTTAAGTACATTGACAAGATTCAGATTGGAAAATATGAGATTGACACATGGTATTTCTCCCCATATCCTGAAGAATATGGCAAAGTATCCAAGCTGTGGGTTTGTGAATACTGCCTGAAGTATATGAGGCTAGAGAGGTCCTACAGATACCATCAGGTACTTAATTATATTACTTTACCTGAACTGTCTTATGATCAGTTATTTCTTTCTTGGGATTTTCGATAATATTGGAAGTAGCATGTAAATATTTTAAGCCCATGGGGCTACTGTTTCAAGAGCCACGGCACATTTGTCTTGTATTATTGATACATAATCTCTTCCCTAAAAATATTTTATTGCATGATTGAGACTGATTTTTTTCCCATTTGCTTAGTACGCTTTCATAACAATCAGTGCTTCAAAGGTAATGTTTCTTTTGAAATTTCAGCCACTATTGTGTCTGGGTACATTTTTAAAAAAGTGAATTGGCTGTTGTAATGTCAGTTGTAGTTACTGTTCCTCCCTGCCTATTGAACAGACCAGTGAGAACTTGGGTTTATTATTTTACATTTGTGGTGGTGGAGTGATGCTGCTTTCCACACATACTTCACAAATTTAAAGAAAGGGTCCTTCGACGATAGAGATTTAAGTATTCTGGTCGGAAGACAGGGATAACTACAAAAAATGTGAATGTTCTGAAGGATTTAATTCTGAGTGAAAAGAAGAGGAATTTTACTTGCCATCCACATACAAATGTTAGGCTATGTAAATATATTAATTACTAGTGAGCAACTGAAAATCTAATGAAAAAAAGATTATGAGATAACGCTCCATCCAGTTGATCTCTGCTACTTGAAATGTAAATTTGAAAAAAAGCAGATATCTGTAAACATACAGTATTCATGTTTGATGTCAACATAAGCAGATTATGATATAAAAATGCACTGTTAAGATGGTTTGTCAATATGGACAAAGAATTTGTTTCTGTAACAATAGAATTTGTTTATGTAACAATAAATAAATTTCAGTGGCTTCCTTTCATGGGGCCTATGAATTTCTCCATTCCAAACCAATGGTTGTATATATAAGTTTAAACAGCCAACAATGTTACCAATAAAAAAAATAATCACTAGATGGTATATTTTGCTGCCAATAAGGAATAAATCACAATTTGCAACATTGGTGAAGCCCTGCATGAATCCTGATAAACTTTTTACACAGTATTTTTTGTACATTTAAAAAGAAAACACTATTTTTTCATGTATGAGAAGAAATGCATATCAAATTTCATGAGCCACACCTCGTTCGTCTTGTATTATTCATGCACGATCTCTTTCCTAAAATGATAATAAACTTTCTTTGTTTTTTTGTATTTTTAACAAAGAATTTTTTTCGTGTATGAGAAAAAATAGGTGTATATGAAATTTCGGAAGCCACACTGTGACTGTTATATCCAAATTCATGTTTTAATAGAGCATATTGTAGCGGGGTCACACTATGTGTAGAGTAGTTGAGTTATGAATGTAAATAATTTGTCATTATGTTTTGTGTTAGTATTCTGGTTCTAATCCACATGGAATTTGTCCATTTTGTTAAGCATTTTGACTGGATGAAACAGGTTATTAGCAAGAATAAATGTACACAAAACCTCTTAATTGTATAGCCCCACAAACAAAAAGCTATACCATATAAATCATTTTCATTTGAAATATGTTCTTGTAGCAGTATCATCCTTGTTTTGTTTTGTTTTAGAGTCAGTGTATATATCGACATCCACAAGGCAGAGAAATTTATCGCAAGGGAACAATATCAGTATTTGAAGTTGATGGAAAAGAAAGCAAGGTAAATACATTACATCAAAACTTTACTGAACACTCTTGGGGTAAAAAAATTTTGTTTGATGGGGTTAAGCAGCATAAAGTAACCATATTAGGACCAGAATATGTTGATAGACTGCAGAGAAAGCTGGGTTTCAAAGGTGGTCATTTTAGGGTTGTTTCCAGGTTGCAACCAGGATGTACAGTTGCATGATTCAATCAGAATGCTGCCAATTACAATCTTCTTGCACTTAAAATTTTGCAAACAAAAAGAATTTTTGTATTTTTTTGTAAATACCATGCACGTTTTTCATCTAATATACAGAACTCTATGTTGGTACTCATGAGAAATTTCTTGTTAGTTGGTTGGATTGTCTGATTAACTTGCTCATTTTTAGCTGTATTTGTCATAAATCAGAAAACCTTAATGGTAGCTAGTTGTCCATCGTCATACTTTGCACACACATTCATTCAAAATCGCCACCCTTGCTGTCAGTGTGAAAATCTTATCATTACTCCTCCTGAATGGGAAGTCATATTGACATGGAATGTTCACCAGAAGACTTCTTGTGATTTTATGGTTGGGTTAAAATAATTGTACCATTGAAATATTGAATATGGCTGCCATATGGGCCATCATGACTAGTTATTATTTCTCTGGAATAAATGGTCATATCAGTATCAGATTTCTTTATGGAGACTTTTTATGATATTTAGTTGCTCCTAAATGAAAATGGGGCCAATTTAGAATTCACAATGACCACCATGATGTCAATCTTGAGTATTTTGTTATCTCTACTTTCTCTGGATGAATTGTCACATAGGGTTTTGACATAAAGACTTTCAATGATGTGTAGTAGATACTAATTGAATTGTTGGTCAGATCTGACATCAAATATGACCACCATGGTAACCATCTAGAAAATCTCATACAGGGTTCTCACACTCATTAAAGTCTTTGAGAATTGAATAAAGCTGACTGTGGGTACCCACTTGTTCATAATTATCTGGGTAATAAAAATATCTACAGGGAACCCGTTTTACATCACGTAATATTGGGTGACATCAGGAGTGGGTAAGACAAAAAACCAGTACAGTTCGAGGCAAGTGACATTAATTCCTTGTAGACCTTCATCTACTAATCTTTATATTGTTGATGTGTGTGATTATTTGGCTATATACTTAATGAGTTTCCTTATTTTCTATCTATAGTAAATGTACAGGACATGTTAAGAAGAAAATGCCAGGTTTCTTGAATTTGAAATCACGTCTCACAGATTAATTATAATTTTATTGAGATGTATATAGTGGACCAGTCTATATTGAAAAACCATGGCGCCAAATATTAGCAAGTGAAACGGGCTTTATTGATGTGACTTGCAGATGTAATATAACAGAAAAATGTTAAAGAAGCATTTTGTTTAACTGAAGAACATGTTGCATCAGGAAAGGGACAAATGGGTAGCAATTTGCAGCTTTTGGAATAGGGATTCTATATTGATGTAAAACAGCATTCAGTATTTGTGGATTTGACTTTATGACCTTTGTGCAAAAGTTAATCATGCACTATAGACTAATTAAAATGAATGTCATGTGTAAATAATTTATCATTTTGTTTTGTGTCTGTATTCTTGAACTAATGCATAACTGCCAACCCTCACAATTTTGACATAAATTTCATGTTTTCAGTGATTCATGGATTCATGCTGCATGCCAAAAAAGTTATTTAAAATGTTCCCATAAAGTGCTAGTTGTGATATTGGCAGATGTCAAAATGGTTCAGTACTGCTAGTTGTAATATTAGTAGAACTATTGCTGATTTGTATAGTTGGCCCGGTAGCACACACTTTGGCATATTTTAATCTATATAAGAGTAGTTTTACAAATGCTTTTGAAAGAAACTGGGGCCTAACAGGAATTTTTCTTTGCGTATGCACCGCTAACACAGATTTGAATTACCATTCGGCATCGCATAATGAAAACGTCTTCACCACCAAGGAAAAAGGATTGTATTTCACAGAAAGCGAATTTAAGTTTGGAATATACCAATGATTGGCTGTGCATTCAGCCATCAAATACTGATATACATTATTCTTTTTGCAAACAAGTGTGCCACAAATTTTAGCATTGGGCATGGTGGCAGGGACAATGTGAGGAAGCACATTGGTAGCAAATAGCACATAGAGTTTAGGAAACTAGATGACAGCTTTTTTGAGTGTTGGAAATTTTGAGATTGAAAGATAAACATATATCTAATTTGTTCGAGTTCACAATTTTCTGTGTATGCATGGACATCACCAATCATTCACCATTCGATGTTTCATCTTCTGGATCAATACCATTTCATAATTAAGCTAAACTGCAGTAAAAATGTTTTTACTTCCAAGGAAAAAGATTTGTATTCCACAAAAAGTGAAGTATAGATTTGAGTACACCAATATTTGGCCTAGCATTTAGACATGAAACATTGATGTACATTATACTTTTTGCACAGTAGCATGCCTTGAATTTTAAAGTTAGGAATGTGCACAAGGGTTGGTATTGTTGTTTACAGTTTACCTGTCATACATATACTATGTTATAATATTATTTAGTTCATGTATGACAGATAAATTGTAAGCAGTGATATGAGCCCCAGTGGGTATTTGACAGAACGATGTGAAAAAGTACACTGCTATAACACTTCCAGCAGATTTCAGTGCTGGAGACTTGAAGCGAACTACTCAAGTCCTGTATGCTACCAATGCTGAAGCATTGTTTGTGAGCTTTCTTGTTGAACATAACCAGTCTTTCTCAGAGATCAGCAA
Source organism: Potamilus streckersoni (assembly GCA_016746295.1). Lineage (NCBI taxonomy): Eukaryota > Metazoa > Mollusca > Bivalvia > Unionida > Unionidae > Potamilus > Potamilus streckersoni. The sequence goes on along the minus strand of JAEAOA010001951.1, from coordinate 2,387,721 downwards.
TAGTGACAGTGAAAGAGTATTTCATATTGTGAGGAAAAATAGGACAAACTTTAGTGCCTCCTTAGGTGCTGTAAATTTGCAACAATTTTAGTCACCAAGATTAACCAGCAGGCAAGAAGCCTGAACTGTTTTGAAAACAAATTTACCATGACCTGATTGAGGAAGTTCAAGACTGCCATAACATCATATCATGACAAATAGCCTGAAGTTTGTGTATGTCAGTAAATTTGGCTGCAAATAAAGTAATACATGTAATCATTGTAAATGTTTTATTTTTATTTTGGGATTTACATATAATGCAGTACTGACCATTGAAGTGGATGGAGTTAGTGTCATGATATAATTTTTCACATATTGTGTTCAGAATTCACTAATTTTTTTGCCCACTTTTCACTAATTGCAAATGTGTAGGGTTGGCAGCTCTGCTAATGTACATCAATTTAGCTGATTTTTGACGAATTTTAACTGACTGCAGATCGACATAAGTAGCAGAAATAAATGTACATTTTACATATGGTTTTCTGTAATTATGGCATGTAATATATAGCTCACTCTTTGTATGCTCAGATTGCACTTTTTGCCACTCATATTAGTAATAATTATGCATTTACATTTTTGAGGTTGGCATATATGAATTTAAAACAGCAGTTCAGGTTCTCACATAATCTAATTTCCATTTTGATTGGGTGCTTGGGTAACCAATCATTAAAATTGTTGGGTACACACTTGACTTTTTCTAAAATTTTGACATCTTTAGAAATGAACACCTCTGTTTAAAGTATTCCTCAAAAAACATGTTGAATAATGCAATAAGAAGTAAACAGTACCAAAAAGCATTTCTGCCAAAATCATTTTTGTTTAATATTCCCATTTTATTTCAACTGTGTCAAACGTCAGTTGATTTTTATTAAAAAGACTGGAATCCATTACCACTGGTAATACCTTTATTACTTATAACACCCTCATAAAAAACATCTTGCATTTAGCTTTAAACTCAAGATTACAGCAGTAAGTTAATTGGTCAACAGCTTGAAGTGTGCACATTATTGGCCTTTTAATCTGAGTACTAAGCCACACATAATTGCAATGGTATAAGATTTCAGTTCCACATTAGACTGGTTTCCAATGTAAAGTGGGGATAGAACTCACAAATATCTTGTTGTTTTAGTCATTATAATATTTGTTTCAGAAGTGTTTGGGTAAAATTCATGGTATCTGTAGTAAGTGGCCTTTAAAATAGTATTTTTGTCCTACTACAGGTAGAATCATATGTTAATGAGCAGCCAAACAAATGCTTTTATCTGATTGAATTTAATCTAGTCAAGGCATATTTGATATTCATTTTTTTTATCATAAATGGTAGTCGAGTTGTCCAAAGCGATGATCGTTACGGATCACTGCCATCTCACCTCTGTCTGCATGAGTTTGAGTCCAGACTCGGCTAACATGGGTAAGTGAGAAAGCTTGCCAGTAGCTTCTCGTGGGTCGGTTGTTCTTCCTGGAGTTTTCCAGGGTTCTTCCTCCACCATTAATACTGGCCAATATGTATAGCTTATCTTGTGCTGAAAAATTGCATTAAATCCTATATCAACAACAACAATAACAACAACAACAACTCTATCATAAATGTCAAAGATAGTATCAAAACAATATAGCCTAGATTTGTTTATGCCAACCTAAGCTTGAGAGCAGTGGCTTTTTAGTTCTTCCCAGTTGATTTTGATATTGTTGGCTGATAGGTGTTAACATGAGTCTTTGTAAAATTTGATTTGTTATGGAGAGCATATGGTCATTAGGAAATTGTACCAGAGTTGAAACAATGGTAATTAGGACTGATCCAAGCATCAAAACCTGAGGTTATATATCTTTCTGAGAAACCTGCCAGATATGTTGCTTTTTACTGAAATGATTTTCCGTCTGATAATTTTGATAACCAATGCAAATTTTGGTGATTTTTTTTGTGCTACCATTGTGTACATGCATAAATGTTTGTGAGTTTTAAAAAATCTATTTTTAAACTATACAGATGTTTAATTATTTTTGAACTATTTATTTCAGCTTTGTAGATATTGTCCTTTAAATAAAAACCAAAGTTCGACTGCTCAAACATATACTGAACTGGAGATCATTGGTTTCAGTCTTGGAAATATTTGGTGTTTGTTTTGAGGGTGTCATTTTGACTTGCTTTAGTAACGAGAATGTTAGTGTCTTCTTTCTGTGCATTTGAGAAGCTGGACCAGATTTTATAAACCATCCATTTTTAAGATCTTTTGTCATTGCAGATGTACTGTCAGAACCTATGTTTAGTAGCCAAGCTGTTTTTAGATCACAAAACGCTGTACTTTGATGTGGAGCCCTTTCTCTTCTACGTTCTAGTAGAGGTAGACAGACATGGCTGTCATCTAGTTGGATACTTCTCCAAGGTAATGTTAGGGATTGATTTTGCTTTTCATGTATGACATGTGTTCCAATCCCAATAAAGCTATGTGAACATTAGGAATATCTTGGCACTGAATGCTGAATCTGTGAACCACCTTTAAAGCTTTGATAATAGTTGTATATGTGATAATATATAGTTTTTTTTTTTGCATTTAACAACACACACTACACAATTTTTATCACTCATCTGTATTTAACGTGTCATGAGAAAGACCTGTCAAATAGAGTTTAAACTTTGTCACATCTCATTAAATCAGTGAGATAATAATCTAATAAAGGAATAGTGGACTTGACAAAGTATGGGTAATGAAGCTTATATTTTGTGAGGCTTTAAATTCAATAATTGTACTAGTATTTGTTTCATGCTACAATCTTCCATTATAATGACAAGTTTCACATAGGTCTGGAAAAGTATGGGAATTTTAGACTGGTCTTTGAAAAGTACCAGAATTTGTCAAAAAGCTTTTTTATGCTGAAGAAGTCCTGTAATTAAGTATAAGAAAAACTGCTTGATTTTTTTTAATTAACTGTTCCCATACAATTAAAATGCAGTTTACAAATTACTTTTATTCAAAAAGTTTATTTCATCCTAGGCAAACATTGTGATCATGTAATTACAAAATTTGTTTGGCACCAACGTGTAATAAGTTGACAGAGCTATTTCTGCACTAACACTGGTAAATCAGACCCTTCAAAACTCATGAACTTTACCATTATGAATCAAGGCAAAGCATGTGTCAAGCTTTGTCACCTGAGTAACCACAGGGTTAACATGAATAAAGGGCTGTGTTTGTAATAGTAAATATGAACTCAGTCCATTGTACAGACAAATCTGGTTATCTCTATTATGTCGGGGGTGTAAAATAATTGTTGACATAACTGGGTCCTGAGATATCTGGGTTCATAAAAACCTGTAACATGATTTTAAAGATGTCTTTGACCATTACTCCCGTCTCTTGCTCTTAGGTTTACTGGATTCCCCTCCTACTACATGTTACAATAAAATAAACAAAAGGCTTAATTGATAACAAAAGGAAAGAAACTAACTTGGTATTGTTATCATTTATTCCTTTGATCATGAGTAATTTATTAAAGAAAAAATTCATTTATGAACTCCTTATATCACATCGTATGCATCCATACTGTTGTGGCATCACATATGTCAAATAATACACAACGCATTTGTATAATTGATATGAATATTGGAAAACAAATCATGTTTGGTTGTACTCAAAGGTTTAAATATGTTATCAGACTAAAAAATGGATCCAAGAAAATCACAAATGAGAGAGAGAGAGGGAAACAACCGTTTTCTTTCAGGAAATTGCCATTCACGCATAACATGGTGTTAGGTGCAAAATAGCCAAGATTATATTATGTTCAGGTTAATGTATGACAGTAACTCACAAATAAAGAGCGCTACATGTTTTTGAAAATACATGTACCCTTATGTATACTACTTTCTCTGCAGGTGTCAATGCAAGTTTGTATCAGTTATGATTCCAGATGACAAACAAATAGATGCCTGGGTGGTGAATAAACACATCTGGTAGTGATTAGTAAACTCTTTCTTTGAACTTAACGGCAGGATGTCAAATACAAAGGTTATTTTTTTTTAAAGCAAACCAACACTGGAAACTGACTTTGGATTCTTTTAAGTGTACTGATTCTTTTTCTTCTTTTCTGAGTTTTTAGCCAACTTAGGTTCCCTTTTACTGGTATTCACAGGGATTTTAAAACTAATTAAAACAATGGAAGCCAATTTTTTGCCAGACCTAAAGGAGAGATATTACAAATAAGAAAACCAAACAAAATTAAAAAGATTTCAAGCCTGAGAACTTATTTATGGGGCATTGACTGCCATTGTATAGAAGCCAAGTGCCTGAGATTATCCATTCCTGTGCATATATACGAGCATATAGGGTGATATTCTGCCTAGTAATAAATTTATTCTGTTTATTTTCTGTTGACAAGTACATGCATATGTTGTTTCATGAGAGAAAAAATGTTCCAAAAAAGAAAGCTTTCAAACCAAAACATTGTTTCTTGTATACCTGTATTTCCGAACATAATTAAGATCTGAAATGTACCTTAAGAAACAAAAAGGAAATGATAAAATATACATGTAACTGATGTCTTAAGATTCAGCATTTTCGAAAAATAAAGTTACATTGTAATTTGTGCACACTTTTGTCTTTGTGAATCCTTGAATATTTTATGTAGTGAATTTGATTATTCTTAATAAACTTAATCGATTAAGCTACTCTTACAAATCAAAGATAGAAAGAATACAAAATAAACATGAGACTACTGTCATAACTGACCAAAATTGTGCGTGAAAAAAAAATCGATCACTTCTGCTGATCATTTCTTGTATATTCTTGTATAATTTCTGTGAGATTGACATTAAAAAGTTGGATTATGTTGAACTAAGTGGGTCCATGTGACTTAGGACTAAAACTTATGCCTGGCATAATGGGGTTATTGACTTAACAGGGGTTGAGATAAGCGGAAAAAATTAGCATCACAATGAAGGATTTATGGACTGGACCAAAAGGCTCAACATATGCAGGTTCTCGAGATAACTGAGGTTGAGATAGGTGAGTTTGACTAAAATTTTTGGTTAAAATCCATTCAAAAGGCTCAGGGAAAAGGCATTGTGTACAGCATGCAATTGATATTTCTAACATGTGTGTAAGTATGCAGAAATTGCATATTAAAGATGAGAAACATTATCAAAATGACAAATATCAACCAGTTATATAAATTACATCATATTTATTCACATGAAAATGATTCAGATATAATGAAACAGTTGACATATTTGGATGTGTTAACAATAACCTTTTCCTTTAAATCCAGCAAAAATACAAAATCTGGTTTTTGCAGCATTTAAATGTTTATGCCCAATGAGGAGTAACAAGCATCTGACATTGAACTACTACCCGAGTGCATATGAGGTTGAGCTGTTCCATTTAAATACACATAGGACTGGGATAAGGCAGTTTTGACCTTGTAGGATGAGTATTTCTGGCAGAGTACCAAAAACTGACATTTTTGTGATTGTTCATTTGTATTACAGGCACACAGTATTTTCTGGAAGTACACCCCCAAAAAGTTAAAATTTTCATCAACTTCAGTTAGTACTTATTGTATATATTATGGCTGAAATAAAATAGTTAAAAAAGAAAAACTACAGTGTCTTTATAGCTTTCAAAAGTCCCAGAATTCAGAGGGATGCCTTGAAAAGTGATGGAATTTAAATATAATTATGTTTTGAAAATTGCTTGATTTCTGAACAATTTCTTGAATTTCTTGAAAATCTATTTGAATTTTATCTGTATTGTGAAAACTATTGCTAAAATGTAATTCAAAAGAAAGGAAAGTTGTAAAATATTTTAAAAAGTGTGATATGCAGGGTACCCACACTGCTGGAAAATCGGGGAAAAATTTCAGGAGAAATGATAATTCTTTCCTGACAGTAAAAGTCCTTGCATTTCACAAATATTAATGAAAGTCATGAAAGACCTGGAAATTTTCCACCACCACTCAATGCCTGAAACAATCAAACTGATCGTGAGTTAAATAGATTGTGTTATAACCAGAATTTCAGGAGGATTCAGTAGTAATTATTTGGGTAATTGCACTAAACATTGTATGCTGACTCAATCCAAATATTCAGTGGATTAGATTCATTTAGTAGACTTTTATTTTTAAAGTCAGCTCGATAGCCATATAATTCCTTACATAGAAAGTATGAAAACCAGTCTAGCATCACAAGAGGCCATCATTGTTGTGGCCAAGTGTAGCTGCTTACCAGATGGCCTAGCAAATTTATATGTTATTAGATCAAGTGATATATGCATGAAATCACTATGAGAATTACTTATTTTCTCCGATATTGTGGTGAGTATTTAGATCATCATGTCTTTAATCTGCTGAAAGACAAGATAAAACTATGGCAATGATTAAATGTTACCTGGTACTTGTGATTTGCATTCCTAGTTGCATGAGTACACAAATCTTACAACCCACATTTTCAAATGTTGTAAAGAAAAAAATTTAAATAAAAAATTAATGAAAGTCATATACTGGTTGTAATAAAAATACAGAAATGAAAGAACAGAAAATTCTCCATATTTGTATATTCCGAGAACAACTTCTGGAGTTGTATCACATGATTTCCACGTTGACATGTGATCTCTTCTTGATAAATCAGACTGGCCAGATTGCTGGTTTTTTACAAAAAGTATCTGATTTTCATTTAATATAATTTTATTTCTGTACAACAACATTAAAAAGGTGTTTCTTGGTGATATCATGTGACTATTAGACTTCCAATATCTATGTTTGAGATTTGTGAAGTCATGGTACTAGTAATGAAAATTGTGAGTACAGGGTCAGGTTTCATTTATGCCATAGTTTCGTCTAGTTTGTCAGTGGATTAAAGACATAATGTTTATAACACTTGCTATTTCTGAAAAATAAATTATTTTCCTATCGATTTCATGCAGGTATGAATAAATATAACATAAGTTTAAATTTGTTAGTCCGCTGGTGAGCAACTACCATATGTTGCTACCGCATGGTGGCGGCAAATTGCAAATTTTCAATATGCCATTGCAGTGACCCCACACTCTAACCTAAATGTCCAAATATATAAAGATGGGGTAGGAATATTCAGTGGAAACCCGGATTAGAAAACGGACTGCTATTTTTTAAAGCCAAATTTGTAGTCCAAAATATTAAATCTCAGTGCTGAGATAAGAAACTGACATCCCTTGTATTATATATTAAAAAACTACATTAAAAAAAAGTTGAGTTTACAGAAAATTCAGTCCTTGTTTATACAACAGTAAATAATTTTGAAGGTTTTTTTTTATCAAAATTAAATCAACCTGTTTGAAAAGTTTTTTTTAAAATGATGGGTTTTTAACTGGATCATCTTAAGATTAAGTTGTATGCAAAATCTTGTTTGGAATTTTATTGGCACAGATAAATTCAGGGTTAAACTCTTTTCATTACACATATTGTTTTTTTAAATATGCTGTAATAGGAAATGTTTACTTTCTATAAGATGCATTAAAGGTTTGAAAGGAAACAAAACTAATTTATGTTAATTTTGTTGTTCCCACTTAGCAACATAATGCAGGTCAGCAAAATAAAGTTAGAATTGTTATTCCTTACATTGAATTAACTTTTCATGCCAATTTATATGAGTATAATCAAATTTGTTTTGTGTGAAACATTTTGATTTTTACATGATTATCTTTTCTGACTTACGTGTTTTAGAGAATCTTGCAAGAGAAACATCTCTAGATTTAGAAAATGCATGTTTTACATTCTAAAATGTTCTTTAATTCTATTCAGTAATGGTTATATGTGAACCTTGAAAAAATTTATTTCCTCTTGGAAAAATCCTGGAAATGACCTGGAGGTTTATTTTTATAAAAACGTGGGATCCATGATTATGATAAAATTTAGTTATAAAATTAGTTAATGACACTGGTAGGTATTTGAACAAGATGTATCCCTTTGTATCTGTGACACGATAAACAGACCAAGAGTGCAGATGGGGCTGACCAAGCTTACACTTGACTGGCCAGGAACTAGGTATACAGTTGAAACAGGAACTTGATCTGTTTTACAGTGGTTAGGTGAAAGTGATGAGACAGAAAGGCTCATCACAAGATATTGGATACTTTTTGTAGCTTGAGAGAAATGTTTTCAAGTCTTGTATAAAAAGTGAGAAACTCAATTTAATTGCAAGTTTGTCTGCAGTCACATTGCATATATTTTAGGGGGTCATGATGAAAATTGAAACTTGGAAACTTTACCCATTGTCTCAAGTGAAAGTTTAACAGTGGCTCCACCACTGTTGTCATCAGTTTCAGATGTTCAATGTGCAGCAAAGGATAATGTTTTAAAAGCAGAAATTGGCAACTGCAATTTTGAAAAATAGGTAATTTTTACATTTCTCCTGTGAATATATTCCCTAGTCACTTTAGGAAAATAAGGCTGCTACTTACTGAATCCAGCTCTTCTAGAGGACAACAATGTGTCCTGTCTTCCTGTATCATAGATTTACCTTTTAAAAAATTTGATTTGAATAGACAAAAATCTCTAACCCTATTTCTAAAATGGGAATCTGTCCTGGATACTAATGTGGCTCAAACAGCTTCCTTGCTTGGTGCTCAGCATTAAGAGGTTAGTGTTAGGACTGGTCAGGATAATGTGACTGGGTGGGACATATGTCTGCTGTATGATGCCCCAGTGCTAAACATCACTATAAACTGCCACACTGTTGACATCGTAACGATATGACTGAAAATTTGTAAAGCTACATTAAAAGTCATAATCACATCACATCTTCAGTTCAGTTCAGATGGATTGGTAGCCTCAAGACACATCCAGGTCAACAACTGGTTATTGTCAGTGGGCATTTGGAAGGTTGTTAGAATTTCCCTCTCACCTATAGATTAGTTTGAGAGTTGTGGTCACAAGATCCTGTCTACACCCTCCAGCACAACTTGATGTGCACAGATTCAAATCATTGCAACAGCAAACAACTCTTTGTTTAAGATGTGAAAGCAGGATATGACTTCACAAGGTGTCTTTGTGATTTTAAGTGGTTTTTATGCTGGTATACTCTGATGTTTCAAAAGATAAGTCATTTCATGAGGATTTCAGTTTATGAAATTAGAATGATCTCTGCAACCCTTATGTTCAAATGCAATGTTGTAATCAGAAATATCAGAGAAGCTGTTGGCTGGCATAGTCAACTTTTCAAGGATTTTATTCTGGAATTTAGCTTCCCAGAGACAAAATCCAATCCGATGGGTCTTGTGACTGTGACCAAAATGACCACCAGACCTAATTTAACCAGCACATCTTCTTATTGTTGCTGGATTCACAAGTGAATTTTGATGATAAGAAGATTTCAGTAATCACCATCTTAAGCTTATAGATCACTTATAGATCATGTGACCATAGGCTGTGTTGCTTTAAGCAGAAGAACAGTTTATCCTTCACAGTCTGTTCTCCTTAGAATGATATTAGAAGTATAGGTATGATGTTTAGTATTTCCTCCACCTGATACCATGTAATGTTAATGTGATCAAAAAATGTATTAGAAAAGAGAAGGCAAATTTTAAAGTAAATTACATTTCTTGTAGAAAACATACCTGTCACATTACTTGAAGACCCTTCCAACCACCCTGCACTGTGAGCATCCATGTTGGTAGTTTGCTCCACTTAACAACTGGCAACACAATGGTGGCTACACAGTGATGGCACAGGAAAGTAATGGGCTTTTTCTTTTCCCAAAATATACCAGTTTGATGTCAGATTTTCAGAGGTGCAAGATTTTAGAACCTGTTAAATTTATTTTGCACATTTAGGTAGGACGCCCCAGACAGTTATTTTAACCACCCATGGAGGCAATTTTGTATCATAAACAAGAGACAAAATTTTTTTTGAACTACCCTAGCATATAATCTTCTGTTCCATGATCTCATCTAAGTTATCATGGAAGTCATTATGTAGAACGGTGAGAAGTCAGGAAAATTAAAATGGTTAAACATGCTGATTTTTTTAAGAACAAGCCAGTGAACTAACATAATTGAATTCCAAATATGTATGAAGTACTATGCATAAAGATATGCTAATTGTTCCGAGGTCTGATAGCAGTAAAATTCAGATGGGACTTGTAATAAAAGCTAGATGTTGTAATTCTTAGACACCAACCCATTAGCTGATGGTTTGATTATCACAGTGATGATTTGTAAATGAAATATATTGTAAAAAAAAATAGATTTCTTTGTCAAAAATAATCTTTGAAAAACTTGAACGTATTCAAGAAATGTTCTAGAATTGTGTTTTGTAAAGTGTGTATGAATCATGAGTGGATTCTGCCTATGCGTTATTTTTTTATAGGAATGTAAAACAGAAGATGATGTTAAACACTAAAAATGCAAAAACAAGGTTTGAAATAATAGGAAAAGTAGACTGCACAGCTCAACAAGTTAAGTAGATGGTAATTTTGATAGCAACTGAATCAGGAGACTGGATAAATATTTTAATAATTTTATAATTATTGATTTGGAGAGGATTTCAATTACTCCATGCCTAATGGCATAGTATTCATTTCTCTTGTAGCAAATATAGTTTGTATTACAGATAATAGTAAAAAATTTACTAACATTCAGTAAAATATAGATCGAATCGACTCTGGTGTCAATTTTATATGTAAGGTAACTTTAAATTTAGTAAACAAATTCTCCTTTTAGTTATCTCACTTGGATTTTGCTGATAATGTAAATACTTGAAGCAAGATAGAAAATGGTTTTATTAGGAAATTATAGTGATTTTGCAGAAATTTTTTTAGAAATGTTAATATAAGTTCTCAAGTGGCATTTAAAGGAAAGACAATTTAGAAAAATGCAATAACTATTTAGATCAGTGTTTTTTTATGATAGTAAAAGAGCCACAAATAGCATTTTTTCTGGAGTTAATTAATTTGATCTGCTGTAGATTATGATTGATTCAACCCTTTACTCCATCAGCATTTTTAAAAGTGTCATTAGTAATATATTTTTGTGTGTGCTACATTTAACTCTGTAGTTTGGGCCAGTTTTGATATCAGAATCTCAGAAGATGATGTCTTAGATTTTGAAACAATTATAGAAACAAACAGATAATGCAAAAGAAGTCTAAATTGATCTCCTACTTTGTCATTCTCAGGAAAAAGAATCCCCAGATGGTAACAACATTGCCTGTATTTTGATACTTCCACCATTCCAGAGGAAGGGATATGGAAAGTTTCTCATTGCATTCAGTAAGAAGTTGCTGATTAAACATTGCCTTGATAAAACTTAATTTAAAATAATAAGAAATTTGAAACACCTGTATACCTTATTACATTTATTGAAGTACTGTAGCAGTATAAATTTATAGTTTTCTTGTTTATCAGATGAAACCTTTTATAATAGTCACTGTAACCTATATTCATTGTTCCTTGATTTTGGTTAAATTTTGTTTTATGTTTATTTCTCAAACTTTGTTCATGCTAGAATCCTAAAGCCAGAAGATTTAATGCATTACTATTCAAATGGTTTTTGTGTTTAGATCATACTCAGATAGTTTTTTTTTTTTTACACCCTTTGAAAGTTACTACACTCTTAAAACAAAAGTAGAACAATGTGACCAGTATTTCATACTTGATGGACTTAACTATTGCACAAGTGGATTTTTTAAAAATACTGTGTATTTATTATCTGCTCATTTTTTTTCTCTATTAACTTTACATTGTCAGAATCGTTTAGTATTTACTGATATTGCACACCTTCATATTGCACTCCTTGCGTTCAATTCAAAGGATTGAATTTACTCAAAAAATATACCTTCATAGGTCTGTAAATCTGAAATACATTAGCCATGTCACGGGTTCTCAAGGTTGATTACACATTTTGAAATTGTATGTAATATCGAGTATATTCCAAATGCAGTTACATCCTTCTTACTGTACTCAAAATGAAATAAACATTAAATTCCACAGCATCTTTTCGATAATTGCAATGGAAAGGCTTCATAATTTTTCCACATTATGATCTGAATCATTCAGTGACAGAAAAGAAACATGCATGCCGATGTCAACACACTTCAAAATGATTAAATTAGCAGACACTGCTGGAATCCGATGCAAGTCATTTCATGTAGATAAATCCAGACCAGATTCAAAAGATTGCGTTGAATCGACAAAAATACCAAAACGTATTCATTCCAGATCAAATGGAAAAGTCGTTGCAATGCATATTAATTAACAATATTACTCCAAATTTCAATTTTAAGTAGACCAAGCGCCATTTTCTTTCGAAACTGATGTCTAGCGCGCGACCAGCTTCAAATGTATCTGGGCGGAGTTATGGTTATGCGCTCATTAATAATGTTGTGTAATGATCCATCAACGCTTATGTATTTAGTTTGTAATACGGCATAGATTTTTTTACTTTGTTTCTTGTAGTGTATTTTTGTTAATATATTTAAGCCTTGGGAAGAATAAGAAATGAGCATATCATTAAAAGGTTACTCGTTTTGTCAGATGGATATACTACACACCCAAGGTCGTGCAGTATATCCATCCAAATAACTTGTTCATACTTTCCCATACAAATGCAGTAACCTATAAATAATGTTCTGTCTGTTAAACTTTATTTGTGTAGGCATTTTGTGGGTATACATCTTGATGTTCCTCATTTCAGTAATAGGTCAGTTTCCCATATTTTCAACTTTACTAATTTGGGTTCACAATTCATGCTAGAAGCATGAAATTGATAATGTGCATCTCTATTAGTACCTTACTTTTGCAATGTATGAAGCTCATTGTGACCTATATATTTTTCTAGTTTTGGTTAAGTTTAAGCATTTAGCTCATGACCGATGTTTTTGGCATGCTGTACATATAGCACCTGGAATTATGAAACTTGGTGAAGGGATGCAACTTGTTAAGCTCTACATGCTTATTGCAAAAATATTTTTTTTGTGAACTGTATCTTATTGTTGAGTAAATTTGTTGAAATTTGTGTTTAAAGTTCATTTTTTTGGTTGCTGTTGATGTTTTGGATCATGAAACTTGATAATTAGATGTACAGCTTTTAGTACCTTGCAAACCAAATCAGCAACTGTGAACTACATTTTATGCTTTACTAACAGAGGTCATAGGTTAAGTACCTGTGCTTAGCTGATGACCACATTGGTTCTTCCATGGTTCTGATCTACAGAAATAGAAATGTTTGTTCTGTTGTAATCTTACCATTTGAATGACTAAACATTCTATAGTGTGATTGTACCCTCAGCAGGTTTACTGTATATTGTAGATATGAACAAGTATAGTAATTCAGCGTTGTGGCTAGTCTAAAAAAGGTATTAATTGTTGCATGACTTATGCTGGTGGCAACTCCGACCAAGGTTACTCAAAATCTGGTTTTCTGGCAGCAAAATTTGGTTTCCATGAACAGATGATGATGATAGTCTCTGAAGCAGATTTTAAAGACAAATTTTTCTTTAAGAGACAAAATAAACTTTAGTACAAATAATTTGATTTGATATTCATATTTTGTCTTTTATGGCTTGTGTGTGTATGTGTGTGTGTGTGTGAGAGAGAGAGAGAGAGAGAGAGAGAGAGAGAGAGAGAGAGAGAGAGAGAGAGAGAGAGAGAGAGAGAGAGAAATCTTTTTTAGGTGTAATTTCTTGTCAAAATGTTTTGGTTAACCACCTTACTTAGTTTCATCTACTTTGTCAACATAAGCAAGGGATTAGTGCATGTCCATCCAGATCAGGTAGTTTTCTCAGTTGAATTTTAGAATTAGAGATTAATGTAAGTAATTTTTTTTATAAATTATGATGTGGCACCTGCATGTACAATTGTTATGTTTTGTTTTATAGGCTATGAGCTTTCAAAGCTAGAAAGCACAGTTGGTTCACCAGAGAAACCTCTCTCGGACCTTGGCAAGTTGAGTTACCGCAGCTACTGGTCTTGGGTCTTGTTGGAAATCCTCAGGGACTTTAGAGGAACACTGTCAATTAAAGATTTGAGGTAGCTACTGTAGTGCGACTGATAGTGTTTTTCTCATAGCAAGATGTATAGTAGTCCTGTATTATAAGGGCATCCCTTCTGCAATGAAAGTCAGTAGGAGATAAAAGTAGACTTTTGGAACAGGATGGGGTTGCTTCTTAACAGAGTGCCTTGCAGGAAATATACATTTGAAGAGATTGCTTCTCAAAAAGGTTGCTTCTGAATATATCATCTCAGAAGGGGATGCTGTTGAAGAGGACTACTTTATATCATATTTTGGGACATTATATTTAATGATTTTACCAATATAATTTTATTTTTATCAATGCAAATCTACCTCTGACAGAGGTAATATATTTTCTGCTTGTCTTGTACTATGATGTCACATACCACTGTTTAAGTCCTTTTTTAACTTCAAGATTGCAGTTTTCTTAGCTCACCAAGTATATGGTATAGTTTAGTGTTTGTCATCTGTCATCCATCATTTGTCCATCAGTAATTGCTAATTGAAATTTCTAATAATCACTGAACCAGTTTTAACCAAGTTTGGCACAGATTATCCTGGTGTGAGGGTCTTGAAGATCTGATGATGATAGGCCTTCTGATGTTGTCATCATACTTAAATAACTTCTTTTCCAAAACCACAGAATTTAATTTGATCAAATTTGACGGAAAGCATCTTAAGACCTTACAAATACATACAAATGATTCCAGTCAGTATGGCAACTATTACTAAACGTTACCAAAATAAGATAATCTTATCTATTGAACTTATAGTAATGTTATGCTCATCTTGAAAACTGCCAGACCATTTCCAGCCAAAGCATTGCTCAGAGCTTCATCACATAAAGATGTTTCAAGCTTCCAGATGATGCCAATTTGCTGTCAAATATTGTTACTGTTACTAAAAATAGGAGAACTTTAAATGAATTCTAAAAAACCACTGTAAAGAATTGGACAAAAGTTGACTGAAAGCATTCTTTTATGCTGCCCTTGAAAGCTAATACAAATTTTTCAGATCTGCCATAGATTCTGCCACCATTTTTAAAAGTAGTAAAACCTTTAAATGATGTTATCTCCAAGAGTTCTGATTAGACTATTTGACTCAGTTTGAAAGAAAGTGTCATGGCATAGAGGACTTTAAAATTTGTAACAGTGATAATGATCCACCTTTAGGTCATCGTTACTAAAAAGAGTAAACACGTTTAAAAAAGTTCTCCAGAAAACTACTCCACAAATTTGACCAATTTTAGCAAGTATATTTCAGTTTTATACAAACAATGATGATCCACTATCTAAAATAGTCATGAAAAATAAATTGGAAAAGAAAAACATTTAAATGGCTTCTGATGAAAACTTTTCAGCAGAATTTGACAAATCTTCAGAAAGCATCATGGGCTTACAGCTTTTTACAGATTATACTAATGAATCCACTAATAGTCACAGACAACTAATTATTTTTTGAGCTACAAAACTGGGCAGTGCCGGGTGGTATATTAAATACTGTATTTAAAAGAATGAAGGTACTGACTGAAAATAATATCTGGAAAAAAATTTATGTAATTTTTCAATGAAGCATGCATATAGGCAAATTGTACGCCATACTAGGCTCGAATGTAAAACCAGTTTTAGCTCCACTGGTCTGACCAGTGTATGGGATGGACTGTTGTCCATCGTCCATCTGTCCATTAGCACAAGTTCATTATCACTACTCCTAAACCACTTGGAGGATTGCCATGAAACATTGCATACACATTCATCTCAAGGTCTAGTTGGTTCTAAATCAAAGTGCTGCTGCTTGCACATACAATATAACCAACACAGTAGCTGTCTTGAAAGTCTGGTATATTACTAATCCTTCTTAATGGATAGTCATATTAACAAGATGTTTTCACTAAAAGAATTCTTATGATGTATAGTTGGTTATAAATTAAAATGATGTATAGTTGGTTATAAATTAAAATGGTACATGTATGACATCTGGTATAACTGCAACTGCAGCCATGTTATCAATACTTCTTCTAAATGGATTATCATATCCATATGGGATTTTTCACTAAAAGATTTCTTTTGATGTTGAGCTGGTCCTAAATAAAAATGGTGCTGATGTGATATCCAATATTGTAGCCATGGCAGACATCGTAAAAATCTTAATCACAGCTCTGCTTGAACAAACTCAATGATGTGGAATTTAACTAAAAGACTTTTTAAGATATTGAGCTGGTTTTCAATAAAAATGGTGCCAATCTTATTTCCAATATGACCTCTGTATCAGTCATTTGAAAATCTTGTTATTGCTACTCCTCTTAGAATGGAAAGTCATATACCTTGACAATATTGTTATCTCTACTCTGCCCCAGTGATGGCTATATCAAGCTTGGGTTTTCACCAATAGAGTCCTTAAATGGTCCTAGAGGATATGGGCCATTTGCACATCAAATAATGCTGCCATAATGACTGTTTTAAAAATCTTGTTGTCACAGGATTGGCTAACCATTATGAAATGTGGTTTTCACCAAAAGACTTCTAATGAAATCTACTTTGTCCTAAATGAAAATGATGCCATGCTGACATTCAGTATGTATATGGCAGCAGCTAATTTGAAATCTTGTTATCACTGATGAATTTTATAGGTGATTTGAACACTTGACAGTTCAAAAGTAGAAATGGTTTTATTTTGAAATCCTGGAAGTTCCTTTTGCCCATCACCTTCAAGGGGACTCTTGTTTCTTGCTTACTTCAGAGCCAATAAAGGTAGGGGATTGAATGTTTGTACCCTTGTACATCTCAGCAAGATGGTATGTCATTTTATGCAGTCATTGTCATGCATTTAGATCAAGATCACTGAGGAAATGGGGGCCCAAGGTGGTTGAGTTGTCTAAGGTGCTTACCTTTTCAGATCACTGATGTCTCAACTCGGCCCACATGGGTTTATGTCTTGAAGGCTTGTCCTGCATGGAGAGAATACTTGCCAGTAGCTTTCCTTGGGTCACTGGATATTCTTTCACCTAACATACTGGCCACTATGTATAACCTGGGAAATATGAATTTGCTTGTTTGATGCTTGCAAGATATCATCCTGTGAAAATTCTAGTTTTGGAGAGATTGTCAGATTAATTTCTGACAAGGTGTTTGTGTGAAGGTAACAATTATAGTTAATTTTTCCTGTTCAAATGTTTACGTCAAATCTAAGGGAAAGAATTTGAACTCTGAAGCTTTACATTTTAATAAAAATTTTCTTGTGTGTCCTGACAAACACTTTACAAACCCAATATAATCCATGTAATTTCAGTGAAATGACAAGCATCACCCAGAGTGACATAATTAGCACCCTGCAATCTTTGAACATGGTGAAGTACTGGAAAGGTCAGCATGTGATTTGTGTCACACCAAAGCTTGTGGAAGAACACCTGAAGAGCGCACAGTACAAGAGACCCATACTCACTGTGGATCCCTCATGTTTGAGATGGGAGCCACCTGTTAAAGTACCAAAAGTTTCAAAGAAATGATAGTGTGTTTTTATAATGACTGTTACATATGAATGTTAGGGATCCAGACAAGAAAGAACAATGTGTATGTGATGTGACAATTAAAAAGAAATGTTATGGATCCAGTCAAGAAATGACATTATATTTGTGATGTGACTCTTTCATATGAATCTTAGTGATTCAGTCAAGAAATGACAGTATATTTTTCTATGTGACTATTGTATAAATGTTGGGGATCCAGTCAAGAAATGACTATTTTGTTTTTTGGCTGTTTCAGCTGAATGATATGGATGGAGTTAAGAAATGGTAATGTTTATATTAACATAACTTTTATTGCTTAATGTTATATTTGTTTAAAAAATGGGGGTAGACAGATTGGACTGGTCAGATTAAAACGTGTTGAGCTGTTTGTCTGAAAAGTCAGTAACTTACTAACACCACATGAATCAGATGTTTGTTACCTTCTTGAAAATAATGAGTACAATTTTTTTTTTATTTGGTACTTTTTTATTGTAACAGCTGAAACAAGCCTGTAAGAGTTTTTCATCCAACTACAGTTATATCATTTGTATTTACACGTTTTATCTTTCCTTTCTTGCTTACCAGTCCAAGTGATTCACATGTGTATACTATCTTTCAGCTGTTAATAAGCTAATAAAAGTGATGTTATACTTTTGGTATGCGTTAATTTCAAAGAAAGTTTTTAGTTCACATTTATTTCGTACAAATAAATCCTATTCTTCATGGAAAAAGAATTCTCACCTTTTATTTCAATGATTATGGAAGGAGGAATTTAATTGAACCAAACAGAAATTCAGGTGGTAAAATGTAAACCAACTTAAAGTACACCACTCTCTTGAAAATTCATGCCCTGATAACTTGTGAACCCATGGTCGAACATGGATCCCATTTTATTTTTACTACAAAGTGCCAAACAATTGACTTATTTGTTGAAAATGAAAAAAAAAATCGCAGTAAAAATTGGTACCTGAAATCTTGATATATTTCTCCTTTGATCGTTAAAAATGGTTGAAATAACCTAGAAATATTAGTCGCCATTATAAATTATCAACTTTTAAGTTAGTCATATATTTTGTTAAATTTCTTTCCAGACAACATTTTTTGTGAGCGTAAATAACAGTATCAACAAAAATTCAATGAAAATGTCTCTGATGTTACTTGAGGCATCAATTTAATAAATAAATACCAAATAAATTAGTTTTTTTATCAATTAAAGTTTGAGTATTAGTTCTATCTTGTAGTTCAGTTTAAATGTAATTTGTATTCAGATGTGAAATATGCCAATCTAACGTAACAGCTATGTCTGCAAGCATTTCTGTGAGAACCTAATTAAGAGCTGAGCTTGTTTTGATACCTGATTGCGCAAATATATTTTGTATTGTTGCTGACCTTGTATTACCATATTAATATGATCTTTTGTATCAAATAAAGTGGGTGGAATACATGCAAAATTAAAATTCATGCAAATCCAACATGCATAAGAGAATGCATTTGCCATTTGTGAGTGTCAGGTCAACTCATTTCAAGTGATCAGTTGAATGTGCAGGTATTTGTATTGTTGCAATGAATTAAAAGCTGACCTCCTTGTATTAGCACATTAATTGCATCTTTTATATCAAACAAAGTGAGTGGAATACATGAAAAGTTAAAATTCATACAAATCCATCCTGTGCAAGAGCTGGCATGCCCCATTAGTGAGTGTCAGGTCAACCCATTTCGGGTGTTCAATCAAACACTTATAATTCTTTTGTGAATGTAATATAATTAAACAAAATTAAATTAACATACTCATTCACGAATGTGATCAAAGATTAAAAGATGACCAAGCAGAAGGAATAACTGATGAAATGAAATTCTAGTTCACATGAACATTTTATTAATGAGAGACTAGTTTCAGAGTTTCTAGTTATTAATTTGTAATTCCTGAATTGGCAGAGATTTCCTCACTATTGTAATGAAATCATAGTATAAATATTGTGCTAATAGAACAATGAAAAAGAAAGAGTTTCAATGTTGAAGGCTGTTTCATGCACTAAATGTTCTGTTTTTGTTTTAAAAAAAAAGAAATCTTGTTTGAATTTGAATCAGTAAATAGTCTGGTTCCATGATTATTATGATCCATGTGTTGCATTCTGCAATAGGTGGTGCTCACCAGTTATTATGTACTTTTGAGAGAGCGATGTATGTAAGGTGAAGTTGTTTGCATTTTAAACATGTATAGTGGAGAGAATGTTGGCATACCTATATACTACTTTCATGTAATGTGGCTGAAATTTCTTTGGATATTGTACTTTTGGAAATTTTAAATGATCTTAGGACACTGCTAACTAAAATGATTGCTCCCTTAAGTTCCAAAAATCAACCTGAATTTGTCTAAAGTACACTATTCTTGGCAGCTATTAAAATATGGAAAATGAATTTTGCCAAACTAGACAATACCAGCTTTTAAAAGTGCAATGAATGAATTATCAAATACATAAAATGTAAAAAATGTTATCGGCTCTATTTTTTACAATTTACTTCTGAAGTTCGAGAAGTGAAAATGAGCAAGTAGAGCTAACACTTTTTTGAAAGGTGCACATCTGGAGTAAGGCCAAGCTGTATACTCTCTAACCCATATTACACCCATCAATCATACATCAAAATAAAGGGAATTGAAGGTTCTTTGAATAGTACTTAAGATATACAAAGTCTCTTTTAAATAGCCAATATAACTAGTGAGGAAACCCGGGCAAACTATTTTTCTTTAAAATTCTAACCCTATGCTAAATACAAAACTGTAGGGCGCCACCATAGTAAAGAGCAAAGCAAGGACTACTCAAACAACAACATAAAGCAGTGATGTAATACACAATGTATTTGCGTACATGTAAACAATTGTTGAATCCAGCAGTTGGAATAATGTTAATAAGCAGCTTGCTGCAGTTGGGTATCTTGAAAATAAATGTAATTTTTTAAAAAATTTTAACGAAATAATGAATAACTTTGGTAGATATAGTAGTTTATTGACCATTAGTTCCAATGGAATTTTGAAACGAGTATTCAGCCATTAAACAGACCAATTTACCCCCTCCCCCCATGCTGGTTTTCCATCGAAGATGGCATCAGTTAATGTTATAAAGGAGGTCTCTCAATAACGTCTGCCCATGCTTATAGTGTGGTCTATGTTTTTGGACCTGTTGTTTGTGAATTATTGAGGGAGAGATGTACCTCTACCATTGTTACTGAAGTAAATAAACATGGCTTTTAGTGAATCCACTCATATTGACCTGTAAAATATCTATCTTGAAACAGTCTTTTTGCAGGAGAGTTCAGACTCAAGGTTTTTTGTCAGTCTAGATTTGACTTGCTCAGAGCCTGAATGTTATGATGATTTTAGTGTATCTTTATCATTTAATTTTCTAGAAGAGCACAGTTAGAAAATTCAAGTTCTCTGATTAAGTTATAGACAATCATAATTATCTGATTTTGAGTATGTGAGAAAACGAGGTGCATTTTTTAGTACCACACAAGAATCTTTGAATACAGCCACAGCTGAACTATTTACTACTATTACAACCAAATATTTGATGAAAGCATTTTAGCCCAATGGTATTGTAGTGGAGACACTGAAGGAGGTGGAAGGCAAAAGGAAATAACAGGGGCTGCATCTAAACCTTACGTGATTTCTCAAAATCACCAAAAACTTCATATGAATATATTTTTTTTATGTCTTGGAAGGAAATATGAAACTGATTCAATTTTTGGGACAAATCTTGCTTAAGATTTTGAATCGAAAGTGGCTATTTTATCTGGTGATGTTGGTAATATTGTAAGTCCAATTTTGTTTTTGCATGGCTCCCTTCAGACCAGATGGTTGGAGTACAATTCAGAATGTTGCAACACAACAAGAGTTATGAGTTATGGTTTATTTTGTTTTTGCAGTTTATACTTTAGAATTCATGTAGCGGTAGTGGACTTAACACCGGTTATTAAAAAAATGTTAATCAACCGAGTTGACCTTTTCTTGATGTAACTTGCTATTCATGGTTTATAATGTGTCATTATTCATTAAGCAGTTACAGTCAAACTTGTCAATAGTGGTCACTCATGGAAAAGGTAAAATTGGCTATTGCACACAGGTGAATGCTGTACACAGGTTCACCTCTGATAATTGATTTTGAACAAATACCATTCAGCAAATATCATCATCATCATCATCATCATCATCATCATCATCATCATCATCATCATCATCATCATCATCATCATCATCATCATCATCATCATTAAGATTGTTTTATGTGCTTTGTAAAACAAAATCATAATTACAGGCACACATTTTTCTTTCCCAAATTTATATTCCATATAATATTATTGTACCCTGCTCATATTAGTCATCTATTACATGAAATTATAACTGATCTAAAATATATGCACTGATCTTAGTTTGTTCATGCTATAAAAACAATATCTGCTTTTAGTGAGTTGTTTGACTTATAATCAAAAGACAATCGGCTTTGCTCAACTTGCCATGATCAAAAGACAATCGGCTTATGTTAAATGACTGATGAACAGAAAATCAATAGAATCCATATATGGCTATTCACTGTGACTCATGAACCAAACGTTTTACCTGCCTTCATGATCCCTGACATTAATGAAAAGGGATGTAACTCACATCTCTTATGAACTTTTCTCTTCAGAGATAGCTTTAATTAACAGGCAAATACATAAAGATATCCAACTATATCTAACACACTGGCACAGGTAACTTCCATGTCTGCTTCGAAAACACAACTACTTTTTCCACCATCCAGTAAACATTGCTTTAGTTCTCTCCTGTACGGATAAAAAGCACCTTGCTTTCAAAGCCAACATGTTGACATCTTTGAGTTAGTGTGATTGGAGTATGTTAAGTACAGTGGAGATGTTAAACACTTAAACATCGATTCATATGATATGTCTTAATTAAAATGATGCCTTGCTCATCAAACAAAATAACTGCTTAAATAACATACTCTGAGTATTTGCTGTAGCTCCAGTGACTGCTTAAGGCAGGGTGAAACCATATTATTGGTTAGGAAATACTTGATGTTTTAATGTGGAAAGCAGATGGTCATTAAATACAGGCATTTATGTGGGAAATTTGCTTGGAGTGTATATGTCAGAATAGCCATTGTAACCAGGTTACCATTGAACACAAGTGACCATTAGGACAGGTTTGTACGTACAATTTTTCTTTGACTTAAGCATTTATCATCTGATGGAGTGAATGTAAAACAAACTTTGGTAGGCCCCAAAGCCAGTTACCAAATAAAATCATTTACCAACCATTTTGAATATAACCAGATATAAAGTTGCATTGTTTTGCTAGAATCTTAATAGGAAAAAGAAACAGCACAGCATCGAACCTAGCAGATGATATACTAGCAGATGTGAGGCAGTGCTCTTCACACTTGGGTACCCTTATGCAAGAGAAAATAGCCCTGACATGAGAGATGCAACAATCAACATAAATCTTTGTCCCGTTGGGCTTTGAGGTTGGTGAGAACCACAGGTAACAATGTAATTGATTTTTATCTTGATGATATTTCAGACAGTATCAGTATTTTTGTCAGAGGTTGATACAACGAAAAGGATGCAAAATCATGAAATGTAGCACATGAAAACCTTTTTGTTCATGAGGAGAGAGTTGAGGAATTTCTACGTTTTGAGGAGTCTAACATTTTTCAAGAGATAATGCATGGCTTAAGGAAAATTAAGTATTTTATAACTTTTTAAACCACTATGCCTGTTACATGATCTGTGGAACAAAACATCATGACTATCCATCAACCAATATGAAAGCTATTTCAAACTTTCAATTTGAGGACGTTTGGAGATGTTTAGTGAAACTTTGTACCTTGTCTTGAAAGAACCATGATTAATTCAGCTAGTTATTCAGATGAGTAGACTGTTCTGAATCAAGGAACATTACCATGTGATGATAATTAAAAGATAGCTAAGCTAGCATCATTTGTAGGGGCAAAAGTGCTTTAGGGCTTGACTAGAGAGCCAATGAATGTTAAAAAGTTTATCTTTGGCTGATTACTTGCAGACCACATCTGCAAATCTCGCTGATAATCTGCTTCAATCAAATAGCTTTTTGGAGATATCTGTTTAAGAGCCACACAGGTTGGTGGTTGAAGTGCAGAATTTGCAACCAAGAGGGTGTGGATTTGAGTCCTGCCATTGGATTAGCCCAGGTCAGCTGCTGTGATTTGTTCCTGGACAAGGTATTGGGTTGCTGAGTCGTATATAACAGCTGTACAACTTTACAATCTTAGATCTTGGTAAAATTCTTGAATATCCTTGTTGACGCTAATCCTCATTGGTGCTTTAACTTACAAAAATATGGCCACCACACAGATGGCTGCAAGTGGAAATCCGGCTGCCGCAGATGTGAGCAGGAAAGTCACAATCAATAGAATTGCATGGAGAACATTGACAACTCATATCCTTAAGTTTGCCACAAGTGGAAGATGGCAGTGCAACAGGTAAAGCACAAATTTTGAGGCCAAAAGTGCAGCTTGAATGAAGAAACCTTCCACGAAATGTATTCGACTCCAAACAGTACATAGCCAGAAGATAAAAGCAAATTTAATCTTGATGTGTCCCAAACCAGTGCAAAGAGCCACCCAAACTAAGAGTGAAGCAGATAATGAAAGTAACAAGTATGACTGCATGATTTCATAAGAAACCAAACACTATTATCAAAAAACTGATGGATCTAGCTCACAAAGAGCAGTCAACTTGTGGTCAGTGTAACTGTGACAAGTAAGAAATTAATGCATGTACTACCAATTCCTTATCAGGTCCACAAAAGAGAAAAAAAAAACCCACAGACCTATATGTTATATAATCCATGCTCACAACTAAACCAAGCATCAATTAATTGATTAGACTTATGAAAGGAGGAATGATTCCATCAAGTTCTTCAATAAGTTTAGAAGACTAGATGATATTGAAACTGGTTACTCCCTGATATCGTGCCATAGAAACCTTAGCAGCCTGCTTTCTTAAAAATGTCTGACACCATAATGCATATAATTACCAAGGTTCAAAGGCAGATACTGATGAATAAATATTTTACTTGACATGACTAAAGAGCCTTCTGTTTTTAGAATAGAAAATTACATGTGTATATGTTTACTCATGATGGATACATATTTAACCTCTTTACACCATGGCACACATTATATTTACTTGCATTTTGTAATATGGGCCAGTGGTCTAAATTACTGAATAAGTTATTATAATTATCTAAAAAATACAAGACATCATTAAGATTGTGATGGAGACAAGACTGCCCTGAGAGTATTTTGGTCATAAACAACCCTAATGAAGGTATTACATAAGCCAGCAGTCGGTGTATCTCAGTTCTAGTCAAGTGTGGAACGTCTGATTACTTTTATTGTCAAGTACAGTTGAATGATATTTGCAACTAATTAGAGTAAAGCTAGTACTTCTCTAATCTATCTAGCTGCACATATTATGTCACTTTTAGGACATGATATCAAACCATGTATACACACAAAACATAGTTGAACCATTGGACAAAAGAATTCATCATCATCGAGCAGCAGCAAAAATCATGCTTACTGCTTGTCAATACTGTTAGTTTCTGTGTTCTCAAATCACCACCTTATTTATCGCCACCCCTCACTCACTCCAGTATTTTATCTTTGCAGCCAAAGAGTAAATTAAATGTAGTTGAAGCCTCCTATTGTAACCATGTATCGCTGGATACGATTGGTTTGAAAGGAGACAAGATTGCTGCTGCCATTGCAACACCCAAGGATACCATATCGAATCGATTCATAAAAACTAAAGTTTTATCACAGAAATTAGTCATACTCAAATCTTGGAACATCATTTAAGTAATAAAAATATCTTCTAAACCAGTATATATTCCATATCTCACAGAAGAATGTTTAGCACGTACAATCAGGTAAAATAAATTTTAAAAATTTGATTTGTACTGTTTTGATGTCTAACTAAAATTAATATTAAGGGTAATGAAAATAAATAAAGCATTTAAAATTGACAAGCAGTCGCAAGTTTCCAAATAGAAGATTTTATATACTGACAGAAAAACGTACAAGACAGCTTGATAATATACACAAAAGGCAATCTATGTGGAATGAAAATTCCCAAATAATAATCTGGACATCCAAACACACCATTGGAAAACGTCCCAGTTATATAGTATATGAGGCCCTAACACTACCTTGGCAGCGGGACCCAGCTGGTGGACTTAACAGTATGTTTACGGTTTTTTTTTTTGTTGGTGTGGTCAATTGGCGCGTGGGGCCCAAGGCAGCCACTTTGCTTGCCTTGCCCTAGGCCCGTTCTGATTGGAGACTGATGTCAAACCCGTAACGAGAGATTGTTGCCAAACCCTTCAATGGAGACTGATATCCCTTGTATAGGATAACTCGGAAATAAATATGTACTGTGCCTCATGCATACCTCCTGAGTTTTGAGCAATGTGCATACATTGCCAGTGTCCAGCAATTGAGAGTCAATTTTATCTTATGTATCGACTTGCACCCTATGAGAAGGAAGTTTAAAATCTGAAGTGAAGAAACCTTATGATGATTTACCATCAGGGAAAATTCTAGAATTTTTTTAATGCAATCTGTATAACAAATTTTGCCTATTTTATGTTAAGAATTTTGTATTCTGTTACTTTTATTTTATGTTTTTTAACTTTACAGAATCATAACACCTTTTATCTTGTATTACTATATGCATTCATGTATTTGAAAGGCACTATCTTCTAAAAAAACAAAAACAAAACCATTATCTTTTTCCTTCTTTAGAATTTAACTTTTAATCAGCACCAGATAACCAACATTGTGCTGACGAGCCATCAAACCCTTGCATCTATGTGGTGTCGAATCTTCCTTCCAGACTTTCAGAATGAATAAAAAAGAATGTGTTCAGTGCATACAATAAGAGCAATAGTACTTGAATATAGATAACTAAATATCTGTACATGAATTAACTGGTTTTATTATTCTCCTTTACCCCCACCCACCAACTGAAGATGAGGGAGATAAAGCGTTGTAGATGAGGTAGTTTCCACAACACAGTTTACTGTGATCCGTTTTTATCATCTATTCTCATGTGGCATACTCGAGGTCAGAAGCAGACGTTACACTCCAAATGCCGTTTGCTTGAAATTAATTATTTGTGGTGAGAACTGTAAAATACTGGGAATTTTTCATTCCATATGATAAAAAATTTAAATTCTGTCATTGTGGCTGGTGATTTTATCATATTTTTAAGACAGACTTAGTTTACGTGTGTTTAGATCCAACTTGTGAACTAGTAAAGACGCTTCATGATATGCAAGATTCAATATGTCTGCCCATAACCTGTTTTGACATATTAAATTTCCTAAACCTTCCAATTTGTAGGGAGATTAAAGTACATTAATTTGCCATTTTCATTAAAAAAATTGACTGGATGAACTTTTTAATTTTGCCATAAACATTTGGTAAATAGTTTTGGGCTTTTGCTCTGAGTGCATGGTTTTACATTCCAACACTACTATAATCACAACCAGCAAACACTCGTAGCGTCTGGTACACACTGAATGCATAAACCAAACTGATTTATGCCAACATTAGCAGTACATAATTTATTACTAAATAACATACGATTCCATATGTCAAATAAGAAAAGCAATGAGCCGTGTGAAAAATAAGAGACTATATAGTAAACCTTTAAGACTATACAGTTTGATGTTGCCAGCTTTAAAGTCAAGGTTACTAAAGGTGAAAATGTAATGTTTATTTTAATCTTTCTGCAAATTTTCAAATTTTCTTGGACAAATTTCAGCAAATTGCATATGCATCATACCCTTAGGCAAGGTCACAAGAGTTGACATTGTAATTTTATGAGGTTGGGTCAATGTTTCACGAAGCTTCATTTATAGCTTATTTCTGAGCAGATGCATAATCCTATTGATTCTTAGGTCCAGTAGTCAAAAGTCTCGGGAGCTAAAATTGTGTTCCAGATGATGTCTATTTTCTTTCTTCTAAATTTCACTATCCAATGTAGATCAACTAATTGGTTTCATTTGAGAATTTGATAGATAGATCACTGAGTAGAAAATGCACATTTGTATTAATTTTACATTTGTGTTAGCTGCGGTGTGTTGGCAGATCTGCCATTTGTTATGTATACTTGATTAAATTGCTTGTGTGTTAGTTTTAACCATTATTTTATTTAATTTTTGTTTCATTTTATTGTAATGATTATTTTCACGATATTAGATATTTTAAAAAGAAGTAAATTCTGTTTCTATAGAACATAAGATATTACATTAGCATTATTTTTTTTATCTGATCTTAGTTCAGATGCTTGGTAAACATTGAGTTAAAAAGATTGGTCTGTTTCAAGGTCAAATCTTAATGGTGTGATCAGTATGTATTATCCACGTTTTATTATTATTGTTTCTTAAATGAGACTATCCTGGCGTACATTTCAAAATATTTTGTAGTAAGTGATCATGTGACCCATCACAAGTGTTGTTGTTGTTCTGGGGCTTAACGACATTTTTCAGCACACGATACATGGCGGCCAGTATTAATGGTGGAGGAAGAAACTGGGAAATCCGCGGAAAGAACCACCGATCTACAAGAAGCTACTAGCAAGCTTTCTCACATATCCACATTCGCTGAATCTTAGACTCGAACCCACGCAAACAGAGGTGAGATGGCAGTGATCCGTAACTTAGAGCGCTTTAGACCACTCGAGACCCCTCCCATCACAAGTGTCGAAATAACGTTTTAATGTGGTTTAATACTCTATATCACTGTTTTCTAATTCAGTCGTAAAATAATATTACAACAGTTCAGAGGTATTTTTGTTGTTGCTAAATGAGATTGTTTTTGAGTTTTCTATTCTTCGGATTTAATAATTATTTCTCTGGGAAACATTTACATGTGCTGCTCTTCATCAGATTCTTGGACAAAGACATTTAGTGGAAATTATTCAGAGTTCTAAAGCCGGAATATTCTTTCGTGATTCATAAAATTCAACATGGAACTTTTGACACATGAATGCTGCATTCATCTGATGTCATCATCCGCCATCTTTGAACTTCGCCGGGATTCTAACTTGGATTCATTTAGTGATAGGACTTATATTTTTAGTTCTGTGATTATTTTTGGGATTATATTCACAAACCTTAATTCCTATTTTATATTTTAACATTGTTTTCTCGGGAATAAATTATTTTTGGTAACATTTACAAAGCTTGTTGACTTCATTCTTTTGTTTGTTACTTTTTTCAGATTATTTTGTTTAAATCCATGATACTAGTTCCTACAATCAATGTATAATTCAGTCATATTATCAAAGAATAAACGAGGATACTTTTTTGTAAGTTCTCAAATCAACGTTTTACTATTTTCTGTTTTCTCTCATCTCTCATCAATCAGTCAATCAGTCAATCAGTTCAATACCATATACGTCTTTTAACTTTTATTGTTTGGTACTCAATGCTTATGGGTTTTCTTTAGAAGGCATGTTTTGTTTTGGCCTATGCATTTTTTAAATATTGAAATATTTGTATGTCTCACAAATTATAATCCAAATCTATGGCAAAAATATTTTAGATCTGCATTATTCAAATCCTCATCCTGTACGTTGTTATTGTTACCAAAACGCGAAATTAACTTTTAAAACTGCTCATATTAAATGCGTTTTCCTTGCTTATAGTTTAATGTATGTGATAAGTAATATGTAGCTTTGAATTTATATAATATGCCATGATTGGACATATTGCAAAACGTGTTGATTAAATGTCTTCTATTGTTTTGCTTTAGTTTCCTGGTAATGTAGATTATTAGACCTGTTTTTGAATTGTTACGTTAATGCAGAATAAAAATAAAACATATCTTATCTTACAGTGGATCAAACCATCTGGTGCATTCGATGTTAAGAGCCTTCTCATGTGCACAAAAAGAGTAAATGTATATTCTCTTTTCTCCAGACTTCCAGTTTTGTTTGCTTCGTGAAAGTAGCATTGCTTGATTATAATCATAAAATAAAGCCTTCTTGTCGTGAAAATCAATGACAACATCCACGAAACGTTTGACATTGGCTTTAGGTATCACTTCTTATGCCTCGTTTTCAGAGCGCGGCAGCCTATTGTATTGCAAGTAAACTTGAAGAAAATTGTTACCGGGTAGATAAATTGGTATATTTCTTCAGTTGCAAATAATATATAACTGAAAATTTCACTGAATGTATGCTATTGAGTGGTAATTATTTTGTTGATATTTTGTTTTGTCTGTTTTGCTGTAATTAAAACAAGAACATGTTCATTTAAGGGAATCGTTATATGTATTAAGAAGTGGGGAGCCGTAGAAAATTAATTACATATTTTTCATCTTAGTTATCATCATTTTCAATATTAAAATCAACGAGTTAAGTTTTCTTCCATTCAATAAATATTCTTCTAAGTGCAGAGAATATTAAATCTTTTGGCGGTTATGTTTTCTTGAAGTAGTTGAGTGTTTCTGTAACTTTATTATATAATTTTTTTTTGAATTTCATAATTACATCATACTTGTAGTAAGACTCAGTTGATGTAAATGTTTCTTTGTTTTACAGTACCACAAAGTATTTCACAGAAGTAAACTAACATAGGTAAGCGAATTAGGAAGATTCTATAACCAAATTAATTTGTTGTCCGTACATAAACAAATGAGTGTTCCGCTACAAGCCATTAAACAAATCAGAGGAGGACAGTAATGCACTTGTAACTAATCTATGTATTTATGCGGGGTATATCTAGTATTTTTGTGCAAAATTATTTTTTTTCTTATGACATTAGCATCGGAACTTTACGTCACAACTTTTGAATCCGGAGTTCGCAGTGCGTTCCTCTACTCCATGATGCCCCTCAAAACCATTACTGGTATTTACATTGCTTTTAAACGAATGTTTTATTTTAAACTAATGCGTACAACTTTTGCAAGTGTGATTTAGTAATTCTAATCTTAGGTTTATTATTTTAGTGACATGAAGACGATCAGTTTGTGCTGCATAGAGGGACATTGTAGATAGATATCAAACCGTAAGGTCATACCTTATGTGGGCGTTGTCTCGTGTTCAATATGAAGAGAACACATGTACCGATAACTTAGTCTTATCTTTCATCTTAACGGACTATCCCATATACTGCATACATACTTTGGTGAGTCGCCTTTCATCAAGTGCCAAGGCCTTTACAGAATGGGAAAAAGCATCGGTAAGTTTTTCGTTCTAAACTTGATGGAGTATTTGGACATGTATGTAAGAGTTTTACAACTGATTATGGTCTCTTTTTTGAGGACTGACACTATTCAAAGCGGTGAAAACTAGCTCTTGGTCACCATTCCCACGATATTTTTAAATGTATAAAAATGAAGCTATTGTGCTCCAAACTCTGTATATTGATGCTGACATGGTACAAAGAAGCGTTTGTCAACAATTCAAACATATGTAAGGAATTTTTAATTGTTAAGTTGTACATTTAGTTCTGAATTTGATCAGCGTTACTCTTGTGTGATGTAGGAACAAACACAAGATATTCTTAGAACTACTTTTATCACATTCATCAAACATATTAACTCAATGAAGGTCCTAACACCATCGGAACACAAAGTGTCAGTATATAATAAATGATATACATCACAAGCATTCTGAAACTTACTGGAATGTAATAGAACTTTACCTTGGGTCTCAATGGTTTTAAAGCAGTCAATATTGACCTGTTTCAAACACCAATTATACAATGCAGTGCCTCATTAACTGATACTACGATATCATTCATAAAGATCGAATTTTCACACGAGTCAAAGAGGGACACATGATAATACCTGGATGTAAGGTATGCGTGACAATTCTATGATATGTATATTTTTATATTATACATTGTTGTAAGGATCGACGGTTATGAGTGTTATATACATATTGTAAGTACCTGACTTTACATAGAAGTTCTTATATGAAAATTAGTAATCATTCATATTTCAAAATGTTTGACTTAAATATCTAAGCATAGGAGGACATTCAGAAATTTTGAAAAAAGGACGCGATCACATGCACCCAAATTTTCCGAATAAAATGGGTGAGAAATATTCAAACATAGTTATCTATTTCTGCCCTACTTTAAGCTGCTGTTTGCAATCTCAGGCTAAATGTTTACTGTTTGAAAGAGACAACAAAACTGGTAATACTAGTAGACCAACAGCCGATGGCTACTTACACATACACCATTGATCTATTAGTTTAGATGGTATAGACAATAC
Organism: Potamilus streckersoni; assembly: GCA_016746295.1. Lineage (NCBI taxonomy): Eukaryota > Metazoa > Mollusca > Bivalvia > Unionida > Unionidae > Potamilus > Potamilus streckersoni. The sequence goes on along the minus strand of JAEAOA010001951.1, from coordinate 2,355,865 downwards.
AGATCTGCGATTTCTGTCTATTAAAGATAATATTAATCTATTTCTGTCTAGTAAAGACAATACAGATCTGCTATTTCTGTCAATTAAAGATAATATTAATCTGCTATTTCTGTCTAATAAAGACAATATTGATCTGCTATTTCTGTCTAGTAAAGACAATGTTGATATGTTATTTCTGTCTAGTAAAGACATTATTGATCTGTTATTTCTGTCTAGTAAAGACAATATTGATCAGTTATTTCTGTCTAGTAAAGACAATATTGATCAGTTATTTCTGTCTAGTAAAGACAATAGTGATCGGTTATTTCTGTCTAGTAAAGACAATATTGATATGTTATTTCTATATATTATAGATATTATAGATATGATGAACGTTTATTTTTGTCAGTAAAGACTGTTGAGATGTCATTTACTTTTAGATTAGACAGTATTAATTTGCTATTTCTTTCTGGTACAGACAATGTTCATTAGTTATTTCTGTCTCTTATATACAATGTTGATTAGTTATTTTTGTCTCTTATATACAATGTTGATTAGTTATTTCTTTCTCTTATATACAATGTTGATTAGCTATTTCTGTCTCTTATATACAATGTTGATTAGTTATTTCTGTCTCTTATATACAGTGTTGATTAGTTATTTCTGTCTCTTATATGCAATGTTGATTAGTTATTAACTTCTGGTATAGACAAAGCGTATGGTAGGTTTTGCCTGATCAAGTGAATTATGTGGGAGAAACGTATTATTTCTTCTACCTCTGTTGCATTTATTTCAAAAATTAAAATAACACGATTGTACATAATAATAGGTTCACTTCCAGGTATTTGAGTTTAAAAAAGACACTTATTTTACAAACCGAAAGGAATTGATATTTCAATAACAAATGAATTTCTTTCATAAATACTTTTCTCTCATTGATATTTGATTTTGACATGTCTCTGTTTAATTTGCAGACACCTTTCAAGTAATACTACTTGCGACGTTTCACGTTACTTTCACGTGTAAGCACACACACACATATTTACAAATACTATTCTCTTCAAATTAATTAGTTTTCATGCAGATGATGTCAGTAAACTGCTTTACCGATTAACGACGGAAACCAGAACAGATGTCCATACATTTGTCCGTTTTATAACGATACGGTTAGATGTTATACACCCTTCAATAATAGTTACACTTTTAAGTATTTTTTTCGAAAATTTTTAAGGTCTCAATAAAAGAATGGTTTTTCCATGAAATGTGTTAAACAAGGTGTAATGTAATTTATGAAATTAGTTATTCGGTAATAGATCTTAAGCCAAAATCTCTTCATATTATTAAATTTGATTTACACGTGTTGAAATCTCAAATAAAGCTAAAAATATGTCAATAATGATGCAATTGTAATGCTTATTAAATTTATATTGATTTAAAAAATCATATGGATATTGCATAGTAACAAAATACAGAACTAGTGAATTAAATAAATTAAATATTTAGAATACTTAGTACGTAATTACATTACTACTATTTATGTATGTTTTATTCACTTCTTTCTAAAATATCTCTCCACAAGATGGTGGACCTTTATGCTTGGGATGCCATCACGTGTCTCTGCCACGTGACTGTAATAGGCTCATACAGTGTGGAGACCACGAGGTACGATTTTTGTTCAGTGTTGACATCAATGGTTTTCTTATATCCATTATCTTGGCTGCCTTGATATTGACATGAAAGTAAACACTCGTAATAAGAGTTTGAAACTTATGTATGCAATGAGGCTAAGAAATGCATTATTTTAGCAACCAACTAAACATGATCAGGAAAATACGTTAACGTAAACGTTTAGACGATAAAATGTCCAGGTATATATGTGTCTCTTTTTAGACCACACGACGATTTGTTATGAGTTCAGTTCTACAGTCATTAACTAATTATCAGTTTAAAACCGAATACCATGTAATTACGTTGACTATCAAGGCTTAATACAATAGTGTAGTATGTCATCGCGGGAAATGAAACAATACACTAATATGGAGAGAGCTGAAATAACTGTTGACGTTGTAATTACGTTGCCTATCAAGGCTTAATACAATAGTGTAGTATGTCATCGCGGAAAATGAAACAATACACTAATAGGGAGATAGAGAGAAAGAGAGAGAGAGAGAGAGAGAGAGAGAGAGAGAGAGAGAGAGAGAGAGAGAGAGAGAGAGAGAGAGAGAGAGAGAGCTAGCTGAAATAACTGTTGACGTTGTAATTACGTTGCCTATCAAGGCTTAATACAATAGTGTAGTATGTCATCGCGGGAAATGAAACAATACACTAATAGGGAGATAGAGAAAAAGAGAGAGAGAGAGAGAGAGAGAGAGAGAGAGAGAGAGAGAGAGAGAGAGAGAGAGAGAGAGAGAGAGAGAGAGAGAGAGAGAGAGAGAGAGAGAGAGAGAGCATAAGCTGAAATAACTGTTGACGTTGTAATTACGTTGCCTATCAAGGCTTAATACAATAGTGTAGTATGTCATCGCGGGAAATGAAACAATACACTAATATGGAGAGAGAGAGAGAGAGAGAGAGAGAGAGAGAGAGAGAGAGAGAGAGAGAGAGAGAGAGAGAGAGAGAGAGAGAGAGAGAGAGAGAGAGAGAGAGAGAGAGAGCTGAAATAACTGTTGACGTTGTAATTACGTTGCCTATCAAGGCTTAATACAATAGTGTAGTATGTCATCGCGGGAAATGAAACAATACACTAATATGGAGAGAGAGAGAGAGAGAGAGAGAGAGAGAGAGAGAGAGAGAGAGAGAGAGAGAGAGAGAGAGAGAGAGAGAGAGAGAGAGAGAGAGAGAGAGAGAGAGAGAGAGAGAGAGAGAGAGAGAGAGAGAGAGAGAGAGAGAGCATTCATTCACATATATGAAAAGTTTCTCTTTAACTCAGAAACATTTATGGTATTTTCCAGGAGTGCTATGTTGATCAAATTGTGTCACCCTCTGGGACGATTTGGTATAATTCCGGATGCATGTCGGTTACGGTAAGCTGTGTGCGTGTGTGTATGTGTGGGTGGGGGTGGGGTGGGGTGGGGTGGGGTGGGGTGGGGATGGGACGGAGAGAAAGAGATATGGATGCATGGCCGATGCGATGAATGGATCTTCCGGTACTACTACAGAACCATGTAATGGTAACATTTAAGTACATATATATTATTTATATTTTCCAGCGTGGCGTTATATATAAAGACTTGAAAAATGTATATTAATATATTAATATTGTTTCTGAAATTATTTGAATTGCCTTCAATTTGTGTCCGTATTACTATATTAACAAATTTGTTCAATTCCTATATTTTATTCCATTTCTGATGTTCTTCATGTACAATAAGTTATTATTTTCTAAGATTATATAGTAATTTGAAAATTGACCATAGTATCAGTTAAATCGTCATTAAATGTTTCTGTTATATATTATGGAGGAGGCCAGGATAATTGTCTCTCTAGTCCCCTATTAAAATAATCGCTGTTTTTGTGTGATTTATTTGCTATCTCTATCCTTTCCCAAAAGATTTGTACTCTGTTCAAAGTGTGTAAAATAATATTTATCTGAAATGATTCTTCTGATCTCTTTGGTAGTTCTATTCCAAGGTTAATGTTATTATTTCTTATTTTTATACTTAATATTTTGGATCACTATCACGCATAGCAACACCGAGAGCCTGCAAAATTGTCTAAAACTGATTTTATTATTTGGAATGTTTTTGTCAAAGCGCCATTGAATTATGCATTGGAGTAGGCATTACAATATAGCATTTTAACCAAATTGCAATAGTTTTCATTAAAGCCAAATGTTGTTTAGAACTTTTGTGACATAATGCTGTTCAATCTTATCAAAAGCCTTGTTTTAGTTGATAACATCATTGCTTACGATTCACCAGTTGTATGTGTATAGTCTGATATATACCATCTTCATATCTTCTCGTGTCTTCTTATTTACATGGCCTTTGTACTCTGTTGAATGCCCAATCAGAACGCCCTTTGTTTCAACCTATTGATTCTCTTCAGGATTTCCATTGTTTTCCCGTCTTCATTTTTTTATTTTCTATTATTCGTTTAGATTTCTCCACTATTTTCCTTATATCAATATTAATTTTTCAATTTCTTTTTTCCCTTAGCTTCCAACTATGTCTATTCAAACATGTAATCTATTTAATAAAGTCATTAGTTTTTACTTGAACTAAATCATTTCTATTATGTTGTTATACCAATTTTATTCACCATTCATTTCCCCCAGACAAATCTATTAAAAATCTACCCCATATGAGTCACTCTTTCATAGATAAGTATTATTCTAGTGGAAAATGATCACGTTTTTAATCTGTTCCAGCGTTTGTCAGAAACTTAGCAGTTAAAATATATTGAAGTTTGGAGTAAGTTTCGGTTTAATGTGGTTGGGGTGTGGGGTTGGGGAGGTGGAGTAAAATTAAAAGGTGGGATCGAAATTTGTTTTCGTATTCGGATTTATAAGAGTTTCCGTTTGCTGGATAAAAATGATGTTTCTAAAGAAGGACAAAATTCGGGACTCCACATAAATTAAATATTGTTATGAGGGGTTGCGTTATATATATATATATATATATATATATATATATATATATATATATATATATATATATATATATATATATATATATATATATATATATATATATATATATATATACTGTTACGTATATGTGATTTAATTGCTTTTGTGTAGGGTTTAAAATTCTTTTTATTTCATTTTTGTTTCATTGCATTTAATTGCAATGAACATGTTTCTCAGATGTGGGATTCTATTTTAGTTGTGAGATATATTTTTAGCACAAACTTTGTTTATTTAAGACGAAATAGTAATACGTGAGGGTTGGCATTTAGTTCGCCTTATCTTGGTAACAATTCAACATGAAGTTTAAAATGATTAGTCAGCACCACGGACATACTTTCTTGGCGTGATCAATGTTTGTAAACAACCTATTCTTATGATTGGTTTTTAAGTCGGTCTTCTCTGGAAGACGAGACAAAACTAGCGTACTAAATGACCACAGGACCAATTTTGCGAGATTTGAAGTGATGTTTTCGATGTTAAATTTCGCATTCTAATATTTGTTTACTCAGGGTCATTCATAATCTTGAAGGAGTAAGGCGTATCTATGTATTTATTTTAAATTTGATGCCAGAATATTTTTTCTTCGTTTGATTTTTGGATTCAATAATTTATTTGTCTGGACACTCAACAAGTTGACTTTCTTATAAAAAAAAATTCTGAAAGATATTCATTGAAATTAATTCTGGAATTATTTGGAAACAGACTGTGATTCAAGTGAGGAATTATTGTTATTCATATATTGGACTACATCTGACGTTATCGCCCTCCATATTCATAAGTCGTCGATACTCGAACCTGGATTCTTATAGGACTATAAAAATAATTCAAAATTCTTGTCTCTGCCTACGTGTACATATTGCAAGATAAAATGACTCGTCATGTCTGATTGCTTAAAATTGAAATATACGCATCAAAATCTAGACATATCCCAAATGCTCTTATTTCTAAGAGGTCAAGGTCACAGTCAGTCATGTATTGAGAGCAATACAGTTGTTGGGTCTAATAAACCCCAGTCTGATTTTGTTATGGAGAATTATGAACCATTCATGTCGAATTGTTTTATAACAATCTTGGGTGATTCGACCAATCCTATCCCAATTAAAATTTTAAGGGCTACAGGAGCTTCTCAGAGTCTTTTAGTGTCATTTGTTTTACCTTCTTCAGAGAAGTCCTGTTGTTATGAGAGTTTTCTCATTCAAGGAGTAGAGTGCGGCTTTGTTAATGTTCCTCTCTATTCTGTAAATTTGTCATCAGACTTTGTTTCAGGAACTGTTACAGTCGGCATAGTGTATAACCTACTCGTTGAAGGCATTGATTTGTTGCTAGGAAACGACCTAGCTGTAGACATGGTTATGGTTAATCCACTTGTAACTCGCAAGCCTTCTTTGGATCAGAAACTAAATCCAATTAAAAAGATACCCTGAACTTTATCCAGCTTGTGCATTTACCAAAACCATGTCAAATAAAGCTCTTGAGAATGATTTTTAAAAGGAATACATTCCTTTAGCTGACACGTTTATTGGTCAGGCTTTTGACGAGGTCACTTTCACTTCTAATTTGGATCAATCAAAAAGTATTGATTACAGTGATTCTCTTTTAAATACTCATTCTCTTTTATCTAATCAGGTGATAAACGATAATCACTTGTCGTCGAACAGGAAAAAGATCCTGAGATATCCTGTTTGCTTCCGATTGCCGTTAGTGAAACTGAAACACCTGAAGTACCTGTCTGTTACTACATTAAAATGGAATTCTTATAAGAAAAAGGAGACCTCCCGAGGTACCTGCGAATGACGAATGGCCAGTAAACTATCAGATTGTAGTTCCAAAATCTTACAGACAGGACATACTTAGTTTGGCCCATGAAACTCCTGTGGCTGGTCATTTAGGGATAAATAAAACTTATAACAAGATCTTAACTCACTTCTATTAGCCAATACTCAAAAGTGATGTTTGCAAATTTTGCAGATCTTTTAATACTTGTAAAATGGTAGGAAAACCCAATCAGAAAATACCTAAGGCTCATCTACAACCAATTCATGCATTTGACGAACCATTTGGCAGAATTATGGTAAATTGTGTTGGTCCCTTACCTATGACCAAGTCAGGAAACCAATACTTGTTGACCATTATGTCTGAGTCAACAAGATTCCCATAGGTAATTTCATTTTAGGAATATTAAAACCAAAACTATAGTAAAAGCTTTAGTAAAGTTTTTTTTTTTTTAAAAAAACTCAATTTAGCCTTCCCAAACCTGTCCAATCGGATCAAGGGTCAAATTTCATGTTTGGAATTTTCCAGTAAGCTATGGACGAATTGGGCTTTAAACATTTCAATTCCTCTGCCTATCATCCTCAGAGCCAAGGGGCCTTAGAAAGATTTCATCAGACTTTAAAGAACATGATTCGATCTTCTTGCTTTGATATTAGCAAATATTGGGATGAAGGCATTCATTTACTTTTATTTGCTGTAAGGGAGTTCGTTCAGGAATCTTTGGGATTCAGTACCTTTGAACTAGTTTTCTGACATACTATGCGTAGACCTTTGAAATTGTTGAAAGTAAAACTTTTTCAAATGAAGATACGGAGCTCAATCTTCTTGACTATGTTTATGATTTTATTAAATGCAAGTTGGCAAAAGCTTGTGAGGTTGCAAGAGCACACCTGCGCTCTACTCAATCCAGAATGAAATCAAGATATGATAAAATCTAAGGGATAGGAGTTTTCAAGTTGGTGTTGGAGTTGTAGCTCTCTTGCCCATTCCACAAAGTTTCCTTCAGGCCAAGTACTACGGTTCATACATTGCGGACAAGAAAGTAAATTATTTAAATTACATCGTAAATACTCCTGGTAGGCGAAAACAACAACAACTTTGCCACATAAACATGTTAAAGGTGTATATTGAAAGAGATAGCCCAGTAAATCATACAATTAGTTTAGTGGTACTTGTCCCACAAACTGTGGATTTATGTGAAGAAATTCAGTTGGACACTATTGAACTTGGAACATCAAATCTTCGAAATTCAGAAATTATGACAGATCTAGATCAGAAAGGTTTACATTTACAGAAAGAAGAAAGAAATGAACTTAAACAGTTGCTATTTAGATATGAACATTTGTTTCCGGATATTCCTACAAGGACAAACAAAATTTTTCATGAGGTTGAAATTGTTGATTCAAAACATGTAAAACAACAACCATACAGGATGAACCCTCCCAATCAGAAATACTTGATAAAGAAAATTCAGTATTTCCTGGAGAACGATTTCATAGAGCCCAGTAACAGTGATTGGAGTTCACCATGCAAACCGGATAAAACTTTCCGTATGTGCACTGATTTTTAGGAAGGTGAACAGCGTGACAAAAACATTTCCTTTACCAGGGATCGATGATTGCATCGATTAAATAGGAAATGACAAAAACCTCACCAAATTTGACCTTCTAAAAGGATTTTGGTAAATTCCACTGACGGAAAGAGTGAACGAAATTTCGGCCTTTGTGACTCCAAATGGATTCTACTAGTACAAAGTAATGCCGTTTGGGATAAAGGGTTCTCCGAGTGCGTTTCAACGTTTGATGAATATGATTACTTCTGGTGTAGATATTTGTGACACTTATATTGATGACGTCATTATTTAAAAAGACATTTAGCCACGATTAAAAAATTCTTTGAAAGACTCACTGATGCTAATTTGACAATTATTTTATCTAACAGTGAGTTCTGCCGTGTTTGTGTGACTTTCTTAGAACATATTGTGGAACATGGTCAAGTAAAACCTATTGATGCAAAAGTGAAGGCTATCTCTGATTTTCTCGTGCCTGTCAGTAAAAAGCAATTAATGCGATTATTGGGTAATCCCGGATCCTATCAAACGTTTTGTTCAAATTTTTCCAAAATTGCTGAACGTCTGACAAATTTGTTAAGTAAGAGAAATACGTTTTTCTGGCTGGACAAAACAAAAGGAAGCTTTCGATAGGTTAAAAGCAGTACAATGAAGTGCGACGGTTCTAACAGCTCCAAATTTCATCCAGTCTTTTAAATTGTATGTGGACGCAATTGATGCTGATGTTTGGGGCAGTATTAGTTCAAGAAGACAGTAATGGCTTTGATCACTTAGTGTGCTATTTCTCCAAGAAATTAAATAGGCACCAAAGAAATTACTGAACAATCCAGAAGGATGTTTAGCTTTAATTTTGGCATTACAGCATTTTGTGGTTTACATTAGATTTGCTCCTTCTCCATTTGATGTGTATAGTGATCACAAATCCTTTACTTTCATCGACAAGATGAAAAATAAAAACAAAGATTATTAAGGTTGAGTTAATTTATGCAAGAGTATGATTTGAACATCAGGCACCTCAAAGGAAAAGACAATTTGATTGCAGGTACACTTTCCCGTGTATAGAAATAATATATATATATGTATATATATGTATATATATATATTTCATAGAATTTTCTTATGTAATATTCCTTACCGCATGTATAATTAACGGATGATAAAAAAGAAAGCTTTATTATGTAAACCTTTCTTTTTGCTTTATGGGGAAAGTGTTACGTATATGTGATTAATTTGCTTATGTGTAAGGTTTAAAATTCTTTTTATTTCATTTTTGTTTCATTGTATTTAATTGCAATGAAAATGTTTCTCAGATGTGGGCTTCTATTTTAGTTGTGAGATATAATTTTAGCACAAACTTTGTTTATTTAAGACGAAATAGTATTACGTGAGGGTTGGCAGCATTTAGTTCGTCTTACCTTGGTAACAAATCAACACGAGGTTAAAATGATTGGTCAGTACCACGGACATACTTTCTTGGCGTGATCAATGTTTATAAACAACATATTTTTATGATTGTTTTTTAAGTCGGTTTTCTATGGACGACGAGACAAAACTAGCGTACTAAGTGACCACAGGACCAATATCGCAATATTTGAAGTGATGTTTTTGAGGTTAAATAATTATTCTTAATATTTGTTTACTCAGAGTCATTCATGACCTTGAAGGAAGAAGGCGTGTGTATATATATATATATATATATATATATATATATATATATATATATATATATATATATATATATATATATATATATATATATATGCCAAAATAATTTAGCTCCGTCTGATTTTCGGATTCAATAATTTATTTCCTTGGACACTCAACAAGTTGACTTTCTTATAAAATAATTGTGAATGATATTTAAGGAAATTAATTCTGGAATTATTCGGAAACAAAGACTGTGATCCAAGTGAGGAATTATTGTTATTCATATATTGGAATACATCTGACATCATCGTCTTCCATATTCATACGTCGTCGAGACTCGGACCCGGATTCCTAAAGGACTATTTAGTGATAGGACTTGTTGATTTTATTCTTAGACTCATGTTTGGATTATACTCATCAACTGTAAGTCCTATTTACCAATGTTTACATTGTTGTTTACTGAAATAAATTGTTTTGTTAAATTTATAAAGCTTGTTGGCTTTCACTCTTTTCTTTGTTACTGAGTACGAGCCCTTGTCACGTAACAATATATACTTGGCAAATGACTGTTAATGTTTTATTCGTGACTGTAAATTGTAGTGATGATCTATAGCTGTATTGGGCGCACGTTCATAGTGTTTTGTTTCTAATATATTAAGGAACGTAAATTTCAATGAATCTATGAATATATGATTAAATACTTCTTAACAGTTACTAATAATATACTTATTCGTAAATATGTTTACGAAATTCGACCTTTTTACCTTTGGACAGATGGGTCAGTTGGTATCATAAAATAATTTATTTTATTTTCATTGGATGAGGTAGATCACGCAAAAGGTAGTTTGAAATATTAGACTGAGTAGGAAGATCTGTCATGTGGGTTATATTTCGACATAAAGTCGTAATAGACTTTTAAAGGTTATAGAATGAAAGAATGGATCAGTCAGATTCATTCCTATTTTAGAGTAATTATTTATATTATTGTGTTGTAACATCTAGCCTGCAGACATTTGTTGTACTTATTTTTTATTGTTTTTGAGTAAACTATTTATGTGGATTATTCAATGGAAAAAGAAAGTGCTCATTGGAATATGATATTATTTTGGTATTATTATTGTAAATTATTCAAAGGAGGGAGTATTGACCAAAGTCATTTTGACAACGTCACGATTCTTGGTGGACATGTACATTTCAGAATGTCTTGGACATTAATATACTTTTTCAGGATTATTTTGGATTGACTTCATAATTTTGTAAGGTCCTCTTACATTTTCATCTATAACTTTGATAATTAAATTATTTGTTTAGTTTTACAAAACTTGTTGGTTTTGATTGTTTCTGGAACTTAGTTTATGACGATATAATCGTAACATAATTTGGCGGCTCGTCCGGGATAAACAATTTAGAAATATTTCATTAAAACTGAATTTGTTGTGAATTTTATATTTAAATGAATTTTAGTATAAAATTTTATTGTTTCTTGTCTTTGGATTTTCATAGTGAAAACAAGAAGCTTTCACAATGTCATTTAGGATGAAGAGTTTTGTTTCCGTTTCAACCCAGGAAGGGTTAGAATATTTAAAACTGGTATTGCAGGTAAAACAAAGATGGAGGCTGAGTTAAGACAGGCTCGGTTTGTTTCAGATAAAAACAATGCAGGAAGAAAGAGAAAAGCAAGAGCGGCAAGTGCAGATAAATTTCAATGTAAAATGTTCATGAAAAAACCCAACTAGTGTAAAGGTTGTGTGCATCTTAAAAAATTGACAAAAAATATGACAATCTTAGACAACTCGTACTAGTCGAAGAGTTTAAGGACTGCATTCATATTGACATCAAAACGTACCTCGATGAACACCGTGTTGACACTTTGGTAAACGCTGCTCATACAGCTATTGACAATTTATTGACTCACAAAGATTTATTTGTCAAAAAGTTTTTATTTCATCATATGGTTAGTAAGATATCATACCAGTCTCAGTAAACTACTTTCAAATTTCAGCCTTTCAGAACTTACAATAATCCAAGAGATTTATATCACTTATTAATGATATGACCAATCCTATCCATATTAAAATATTGAGAGATAAAGGTACATATCAGAGAATATTATTATTAGGTACTTGCTCCTGTCTGCGAAGTCTTCTTTTGAATGTATTCTTGTTCAGGATGTACAGTGTCGCTAAATTCAAATTCCACTCTATAGCGTTAATTTAAAATCAGACATAGTTTCTGGACCAGTGACTATCGGCGCTATTGAGCATGTTCATTTATTGCTACGTAAAGACTTAGTTGAAAAAAGGCTGTGATTAATCTATATGTAACTGACAAGCCTTGTTTTGATTAATAACTAATCCGATTGGAAAGGAAATCACTGATTTATACCCTGCTTGTACGGTAACTACAGCTGTGGTAAAAAGAGCTCTTGAGAATAAAGTTGAATATCAAATTATTGCTTTATCTGTCACATGTATCTATCAGGATTCTTAATAAGGTCATCCAGAATTAATTTCCTTGAATATCATTCAGAATTTAATTGATGATATACAATCGGATTATATTGATTCTAGTTCAACCAGTCTTCCGAATTCTGAATCGTAAATTTTCGATTTTATATACATAGGATAATAATGTGTAAAAAATAGCTAATATGTGAATATGAGCTCTAGTTCCCAGATGTTTCAACGTAAGCAAACAAATGAGACCGTGATGTTGAAATTGTACATTCTAAGCGTAAAACAGCATTCTTACAGGATGAATCCATCTCAATCAGGAATGTTTGAAAAAGAAAAATATAGTATTTGTTGGAGAAAGGCTTTATTGAACAAAGCAAAAATAACTTGAATTTGAAGTTTGAACTATATAATTCCTTTCATCTGTGAACTGACTATAGCTGTTTTGTTTCGGTTCGTTCAAAAGAACAAAGAAAAGAGTAAAGGCAACAAGCTTTGTAAGTTTTAACAAAAATAATTTATTTCCTTAGAAAATACGATGAAAAGGTAAATATATGAAATAGAACTTACGATTTTTTGATGAAAGTCCAAACATTTATCTTGAATTGTGAAGACATACAAGTCCTATAAACGAACAGTTTTAAATGAAATTAGTCTGAATCTCAGTTGGGTTCAAAGATGGCGGATGATGACGTCAGGACGAAGGTTTTACACAAATGTCCAGAAATTTCACGTTGAATCACAATTTCTACTGTTTTGTTTCAATTTATAATTAATTTCACCAAATGTCTTTGTTCAAAGCCAGTTGTGAGGTTCTCCAAGGAAAACATTGTTTAATAAGTAGATACACTACATCTATATAACAATATGCATCTCATTCTACAGACGTGCAAATGAACAACTCTTTCCAGCACCGGAAAAGAACACATTTTTTTCCCGAGGTATATAGACAACTCTACTAGGCATTAAAATATGCATCTCTCACTGACTGAATGACTGACTATTTTGCAGGTAACTGAGAATAGAAACTGAACGAAAAGGTTATTTCACGTACATAGGCACGGGGAACGCGTGTTGATTTCGAAAATTCACCACCCATTACAAAGCTAAGACAAGTTTAATTAGAAATGACCTTAATTAGAACCAATCGTCTGTCTAGCCTGTTTATCAGAAATCAATCTAAAAAGAATGCTTACGAAATCTTAAGAGTCATAATTACGATCTTTTTAAAATGTGAATATAATCATCAACATAATAAAATTTATATATAATGATACAAAAATTATATAGAGAGAATTCAAATTTTAAAACACAAGTAATAAAACTACATGGTTGTAAAACTTTATGCCATATAGAAAAAAGGTTTATGTAATAAAGCTTTTTTTTACCAGATGTAAACTATACATGAAGTAAAAATTACATAAGAAGAACTCTTATGAATTATACAAAGATGTGTATGAAAATGATATTTCTGTACACGGGAAAGTTCATCTGCAATTAAATTATCTTTTCCTTTAATGTGCCAGATGTCAAATTGCTTCAATGCCAGTATTAAAGCCTATCATTCTTTCTCAATTGTTGAGTATTTTCTTTGGTGTTTATTTAATTTCTTAGAGAGAAAACACACTGGATGTTCTACATTATTTTTGTCATCTTGAATCAAAACTGCTAAAACCCCAACATCACTTGCATTGACAAACAGTTAGAATGGTTGACAGAAATCTGAAGCTGTTAAAACTGGTGCACTTTTAAGTAAGGCATTTAACCTATCAAAAAACCTCTTGACATTTTCCAGTCCAAAGAAACTTGTTTTTCTTTCTCAACAATTTTGTCAGAGGTTCAACAATATCAGAAACATTAGCACAAAATTATGATAGTACCCAGCCATATCTAAAAATTGCATTAGCTCTTTTTTTACTGAAAGGTTTAAGAAATTCAGAGATAGCTTTGACCTTGGTATCAATAGGTCTAACTTGACTGTGTCCCACAATGTGTCCTAGAAAAGTAACACAAACACGGCATAACTAGCTTTTAGATAAATTAATAGTCAAATTTGCTTCAGTGAGTCTCTCGAAGAGCTTCCGAATCGTGGCTAGATGTTCTTCACAGTTGTTGTTATAGATGATGACATCATCAATATAAGCATCACAGTTTTCAAGTACTTCGAAAACACTATCTCAAATGGCATAACTTTATACTGGTAGAGTCCATCTGGAGTAACAAATGCCGCAAATTCTTTTACTCTTTCCGTTAGTGCCAAAATCCTTTCAAAAGGTCGAATTTAGTTACGTATTAGGCATTTCCAATTGTGTCGGTACAATCATCAATTCTTGGTAATGGAAATGAATCTAATTTTGTCACACTGTTCACATTCCTATCATAAGTACACATTTGGAAAGTTTTATCCGGTTTCGGAACAAGTGTGCACGGTGAATTCCAATCACTCTTACTGGGCAGCCCAGTATAAAGTCATTTTCCAGCATATACTGAATATACTTCTTTAAGTATTCCTGTTTGAGAGGGTTAATCCTGTATGGATGTTGTGTCATGGGTTTTAAATCTACTATTTCAACGTCAAGAAAAATTTTGTTTGCCCTTGTAGGTACGTCTGGAAGCAAATGCTCATATTTAAATAATAACTGTTTAAGTTCACTTTTTTCTTGCTGTTGTAAATGAGAAAGTTTTTTGGTCTAGATTTTTCATAACTAACGAATTCCGAAGACATGTTGTTCCAAGATTAGTAGTATCCGACTGAATTCCTTCACTCAAGTCCTCAGTTGGTGGGACAGGTACAACCAAATCAATTGCATGATTTGCCTGGCTATCTGTTTGAATATAATAGAACTCCATTAACTTACTTAGATCAGAGTACTAATATTATAATTTAACTCATTAATTTTCTACTTTACTTTGTAAGACCATAAAATCTAAATTGAAGAAAAGTCGTAAGATTGAGCAAGAGAGAATGGATTCCACTATACAATTCAAAAGTTCTCTCAAGTAAAGTTTAGCGAAACCAGTTTCACTTTTGACTTGAACTGCAGAGTGCCAAACTCAAGCAGAACAAGCTGAAAATCTGGAGAGATTAAAATATCTGAATTGACAAATTTGGGAAGGCCAAGTTGAGTGACAATCTTTAAAAGTTTTACTATAGAATTCCTTAAAGGAATTGCCCATGGGAATCTTGTTGACACACACATTATGGTCAACAAATATTGATTACCTAACTTGGTCTGTGGTAAGTGACCAACACAATCTACCATACTTCTACTGAATGTTTCGTCAAATACAGGGATTGTTTGCATATGGTCTTTAGGTATCTTGTAATTGGGTTTTCTTACCATTTAACAAATATGACAAGATCTTCAAAATTTAGAAACATCACTTTTGATTTTTGGACAACAAAAGTGAGTCAAGATCTTGTGATAAGTTTTATTTATCCCTAAATGACTAGCCAGAAAAATTTCATTGGCCAAACTAAATATATCTGTATGTAAGATTTCGGAACTGCCATCCGATATTTTATTTACCATTCGTCACTAGCGAGTACCTCGGGAGGTCTCCATTTTCTCATAAGAGCTCCATTTTAATGAAGTAACAGACAGGTAATTCAGGTGCTTCAGTTTCACTAACGGCAATCGGAAACAAACAGGAGATCTGAGGATCTTTTTCCTGTTCGACGACAATTTATTATCGTTTATCACCTGATGAAGTAACAGACACCTGAAGTTTGTCACCCTGATCATATAAAAGAGAATGAGTATTCAAAAGAGGATCACTATGATCAATACTTTTTGAATTGATCCAAATTAGAAGTGAAAGTAACATCATCAAAGGCCTGACCAATACATGTGTTAGCTAAAGGAATACATTCCTTATCAAAATCATACTGAGGAGCTTTCTTTGTCATAGCTCTGCTAACTGCACAAGCTGGGTATAAATCAGGGATTTCCTTTTTAATAAGATTACCTTTCTGATCCAATGAAGTATTGTATCTTACAAGTAGATTAACCACAACTTTGTCTCCAGCTAGGCCATTTACTTGGAACAAATGAATGTCCTTAGAGCGTAAAGTAGAAACTATGATGACTTTCACCGGTCCTGAAACTTAGTCTGATGACAAACTTACCGAATGGAGAGGAACATTAACAAAGCCGCAGTCTACTCCATGAATGAGAACACTCTCATCTGAACAGGACTTATCAGAGAGAGAGAGAGAGAGAGAGAGAGAGAGGCAAAATACCAGAAACGGAAAGACTCTGAGCAGCTACTGTATCTTTGTATCTTTTAAAATGTTAATAGCGATAAGAGTGGCCAAATATGTCGTTTCAATACATAAACGTGACATTGACCTCTTAGAAACAATCAGAAATCACGTGTTATTTTTCTTGCATTAGGAATACGTAGGAATAGACTAGGAGTTTGAATCAAGTATATCAGAAGTTTGATTTTTATAAGTTGTGCAATGACTGAGTTATAGATTGAGTCGTATTTGGTTGAAACACATTCTATCAGTAGACTGTTGAATGAAATATTTGCTTAGAACAAGAACTTTATGAGTGAAGGAATACTCATCAGCACCAATAGCAGCTTTTTCCAAGGTTTCAATTTTATGCTCCTCAAGATGATTTTTAATGTCACTTTGGACACAGTTCTTTAACTCTTCATGTAATACTAATTTTTCAATATTTTTAAAATCAAGTTCGATTTTCTTGGCTACGCATCATCTCTTAAATAACTGTTCTTTTTCTCTAGCAAATTTAGCATAAGTTTGTCTGGCATCTTTCCTATAGTTTCCGAACGTTTGCTGATAAGCCTAAAAATATTAAGCATAACCATTCAAAATGCATTCATTAACTAAATCACAATTAGAAGTTTATTCTACTGACAGGGATATATAGATATCTGTTCTTGCCATAAAGTTCACTTTATAGTAATCGAGTCCATTACTCCCTTAGCCGTTTCATATTCTCAGCAAAGTTATCAAAATTAATAAAATATTTGTCAGCTTCCTTTTCACTAAAAGGGGGAACTAACTTAATACTTCCTTCAATATTAAACTTTAAACTTATTTGAGAAGTGTTTTTATCACTTGACAGGTCCAATTCATTCATTTTAATTTGAAATTCTTTTTCATCCTTTTCTTTTTGCATCTGTATGCGTAATTGTTCTTATTGTAATTCCATTTTTTCTTGCTCTAATTATATTTACCTTTCTTTTCTCCCTCTCCTCCGTTTCAAATTGTAATTTCATTTGTTCTTTTTGTAATTTAATTTGTATTTGTTTATCTTTCTCTCTTTCTTGACTCTTTTTCCTCTTTTCAAATTGTAATTGCATTTAGTTTTCTTCTTTTTCTTTCTGAGACTCAAGCATCATCAGATTTATTCCATCTTGTATTTCTTTTTTAGTTCTATTACCTTGACGTCAGTGTCTGTCATAGACTTACCTACTAATGCAAACACTCTTTTTTCAACCAAAATATTTTTAATTTCAAGTTTTGTCAAGGAAGCTTTTGCTTGAGAAAATTCGTACGTTCTGGCTAGTTCAAGTACCTTATACTTCTTCAGACTACCCAACTGCTCCTGAGTTTGGTTAGAAAGAAAACTCTCCACTTTTGATAATGACATTGTGAAAGAAAGTCTGTTGTTTTCAAGTAAAATGTAAAATAGATCTTTAGCCAAATTCAAATATCATCTAAATTCTTATATTGAGGACGAGCGTCCCAATTTTCTTTTTTGTTACGTATCGGATCGTTCAAAGTAACATAAGGAAAAGAGTAAAGACAACAAGCTTTGTAGGTTTGAACAAAAATAATTTATTTCTCTAGAAAACATGGTACAAAGGTAAATATATGAAATAGGACTTAGGATTTACGAAGAAAGTCCAAACATTTGTCCTTGAATTGTGAATTTCAATTTAGAATTAATTTCTCCAAATATCTTTGTCCAAAGCTAATTGTGTGGTTCTCCAGGGAAAATAATTATTATTTAACAAATAGATGCACTAGAGCTTTATAACAATATACATCTCGTACTACAGACGTACAAATGAACAACTCTTTCCAGCACCCTTTAGCGCATTGCGGAAAATACAAGTTACATGATATCATAAAGTATATTGTGCTCTTGTCTATCTTTCTGGTTCGATACGTATATTCTTCTTCTTCTTCTTCTTCTTCTTCTTCTTCTTCTTCTTCTTCTTCTTCTTCTTCTTCTTCTTCTTCTTCTTCTTCTTCTTCTTCTTCTTCTTGTTTCTAAAAATTAAAGAAACGTTTTTACAACATTTTCTTGTGCTTTACTGACACTGTATATGTAGATAGAAAATAGCGCAATAGTTCTTGACTTATAACCCCTTTATCCTTGACGGACGTATATGAATAGTAGAATCAATTTAATTTAAATCTGATGATCTCTTATATAACCAATATGACATTTTGTTGCAAAATATCGTGCATTTCCGATACAGGGACTATAATTTTTTTTTTAACCACAATTTGCTATTCATAGCGAAATTGTCGGACGAAATTCGGAACAGGAGTTGTGGGAAGCTGGCTTCTGGAGAAAAATCTTTTGAAAATTAATAGTCATGAGTGTACAATTAATACATGCAATGTAATTGATAAGTCATGTTAGGGCTTGTTGTAAAAGGTAACAATGTGATGGTATGTGAAATATATGGTTAATGGTTTAAGTTGCAAACGAACATTGATGACGAACTCTGTTTTGTTTCCTTTTGCTCCATTATTTATGCATTGTTATGTTTCTTTGTTTACATCTATCACAGAAATGTCAATCATATAGTAAACAAAGCCTGATTCGCAGTGTGGAGGCTGGCATTGACTTTAACTTATGCGTGGAATGCTGCACCAGTGATTACTGTAACATGAAAGGATGTGGAACAGAAGGTATAACGTTATCATTATATAGTCCAGGGGCAGTTGTCACATATTTGTCTTCCGGAGAAATTACGCTATGACTGTTGGGAACATTATATTATTTTAAAGCGAAGATAAAAGTTGAGAAATTAAAAGAAAAGCCCCAAACAATGTTGTTACCTTTTCTCATCAAGATGAAAATCGTAGATCAAGATCAGAGATCAGATCAACATAGGATAATACAGTCTCTATCTTAAGAGCATTGATGCGGGTATAAACTAACCAAACCATTCAGAACTTTGTTTTTCACCAAAGTCGTCGCTGATCTATAAGAACAGGAGACTACAGCCAGCCTGTATACAGCAAATACACAACCTGTCTATGACTAGCTATATGATGTTTAGGCTTTGTTATTTTGTCCTTTTGTCTGAGTTCTTGATACTTTCAATCACTGTACTGTATCTATAGGTAGGTTTTGAAAATAAAATAAAAAGGCTATTAATTTTCTGATCAAAATGTTAAAGTTCTAGGTCATTGTGATTCAACCAGAGAAATAATGTTTTTCTGAGTCTTAGTAAGTATTTCTTTACTAAAATCTGCAACCTTGTTGACTGTGAGTGTATACAGAGAAGTATTAATTGCAAAGGAAAAAAGTGGAAGGTCAAGGAGAATTTGATCTATTTCTTACCTGCATTGAAATTCATAAGGTGGATTTGCTAAAATACGAACAAGACTTACTACACTTCAAGTTGGGAGATGGAAGGTCAGTGCTACTGTAGCTTGCATAAACCTTCTGATGTATTGCATTCTAATGGATAGGTTTTGCCTTGTTTGTAATTTATAGCATTTCTTTCAAAGTTAAAAGTATCAAAACAGTTTTAACAAAATAGAGATCAATTGACAAATCAAACAGACTTCACCTTTTATTTTATTTCACCGTTGACAATTGACATAGTAGCTCAAACCATTCATCCTGAAATTACATAACATACAAAATAAACTTGTGGAAGTACCGTGTGTACTGATACGGACAGTTGGACAAAGACATTGCTTGCCAATATCATACACTTATTCATTGCTTCTTTAGTTACTCTGGAAACTGGTGCATGTTATGGATATGACGTTTAATGACGTACAAAAGAAAGAACTGAGAAAATGCGATTTAATATCAGGCACTGACAGTAAAATCGAAAGCATGTATTTGTAGGGTTTGAAATCTTGCCATGATGTTTGTGCTACAATGTTTACAAAACAACGAAAAAAAGATTTTCAAGGCAAAAAAATATGATTTTGTGACCAGTGTGTGTAAAATACATTTTCTATCTAGAGAAATGTTTAAGATGGAAGAATCATCAGATACACAAGTGATTTGTAACTATGTAAGTGTGTAAAATTTAGAGCGTTTATGGCTTTATCAAACAATAGTTCATCAAGCTACAAATGCATACCTATAAAATATATTTCATCTGGATCGCATAGCAACCAACTGACTATAGAAAAGAAAACATACTGTAATTTTTGGCAGTGTTTTAGAGTTGTTTAAAAATAGTTCTCATGCTTTCAGAATTACTTAAATCACTAGAGATGTGAACTACTCTATCAAACTTTGGTTGGAATGACAAACTAAACGTTATTACAGCTTTTATAATCCTTTTTGACTTACATATTTCATATTTCATCTTTCATCTTCTTTATTTACAGGTATTCACAATGGGACAAGCGCTAGTTTGATATGTTTCAGCTGTGAAAATCATCTCGACCCAAATCAATGTGATTTGCTGACTGGATGTACTAACACTGAGGTTCGAAAGTTGCATCTTATACCTCCTCAACATCTCCCTCCTCCCTCTTCACTTCTTTCTTTTGGCCTGCTGTGCATTGTACAGATTCCGCATGTACGATGTCAGAGTCAAGGTTAAAGCTCTGTATGCGTCCGCTAATGGCTGCAGCTTGTAAAGATAATCCTAGAGAATGCAAATCCTAGAGAACGAACCTATTCTGTTTGTATCTTCATTTATTTAGTTGTTTTGATGAGTTCGTTAATTTTAAACATACTTTACTATTTTTCACTTGAAGTGCACAGTGGTCTTTGGATTCTGAATCACATCATAGGCCTGGAATATAAAAACATTCTCACACTCAGATTCCAAATTTTGAATTCTGATTGGTCAGCGATTTATAGCAAGTCAGTAAAATTTCGGAATTTCATTTTACTTTGATTTAAGCATATGATTGCATTTAAAGTGATTTTGATTTTGTTGGGAAGCGTGGTAAAAACACTGGGATCTAATTTGGTCACGTCAAAACTTTGACCAATCAAATGTCAAAATTTGTTTTTACTCTAAGCGTGAAAAGAAAATATTTATTTTAATATTGGAGTAGGGTAAATATTGAGTAACATAAAGTTTTATATTTGTTTAAAAGTCAAAATTGTTGTTTAAGATCTGTTTTAAACAGAATTATGAGATTAATTCTATTGATATTCACAATTATTTAATAAGACAAATAGATTGCATTTATTTGTTTTTTGGGCACGATTGAAGTTATATTCTGTACAAATAATTATCATGTAAGTGACCATTCCAACATCTATCAAGATGAAATAGTGGGGATTTCTTCATTTCATTCTTTTTATCTGGAACATGGATTTTTTTTGTTGTTGTATGAAACTAACTTACATGTTACTTTTTGGCAGAACATTTTGTATTATTTAAGTTACACAATATGTCACATTGGCATTCATCGTGTTGTAAACTTTTTGTAAAAGCACTGACAGTATAAATGATGCTCTTTTAACAGTCTTTTAAGGCATAGACAGTATATATGAAAGTCGTCTTCTAACACACTTACAGTATATATGTAGTCTTTCAACTAACTGACACATTT
This sequence comes from Potamilus streckersoni, assembly GCA_016746295.1. Lineage (NCBI taxonomy): Eukaryota > Metazoa > Mollusca > Bivalvia > Unionida > Unionidae > Potamilus > Potamilus streckersoni. The sequence goes on along the minus strand of JAEAOA010001951.1, from coordinate 2,334,053 downwards.
GATAATTTTTTAAACGCACTGAATATATATATATATATATATATATATATATATATATATATATATATATATATATATATATATATATATATATATAGATTTGTAAGATATTGGCAGTATATATTAAAGTCTTCTAACACACTGACGGTATTTATGATAGTCTTCTAACGAACTGGCATTACACGTGATAGTCTTTCGATGTATAAACATTATACACCAGTCGTTTTATATATATATATATATATATATATATATATATATATATATATATATATATATATATATATATATATATATATATATATATATATACACGGTGGTCGTTTAACACAATATCTAATTGCATTAATATAAGCATAGGTCCACGGAACTGGTAGTTGTACACAATAATGTATATTTTACAAATTTTTCCGCGATGTTCAGCTTTCAAATAATCTTGATATTTGGACATGTAATTTTAGTTTTCTTTTTCATGTCAGAGTTGTTACCTTAAGGTTGAAACTAGCATAATCGTGGATCAAGTGTTCAAAAGTGGATGTGTCTCCAAATCGGCAAGTAAAATAAGTATGATTTATAAGTAACGTTATACAAATTTAAATGAAATGATTGTATCAATCTCATCTTTAATTATTATTATTATTATTATTATTATTATTATTATTATTATTATTATTATTATTATTATTATTATTATTATTATTATTATTATTATTATTATTATTATTATAGACTTTTATACTGAAACACATTTTGGAACAGAAACTCCTGCTGGTGCACCAAGCAGAAATTCAAATATAAAGTTAGAGTAGCGACGACGACAGGAGTGCTGAAATACTTACGTTTTAAAAATTAAATTTAAAAACTCTTATTCATATTATAAAACATTTAATAAATATTTTTTTCCCATGGTCCTTAGGCCATAGGGATATTTCAGAGTTGGGTCATATAAATTGCTTAAATTGTATTTTTACAATCATCAATAAGAGAAAAAGCCAGGACAACTCATATTTGTATATAACAAGCAGGACCAGGGTGATTGGTAAAAAAATAGGCAGCACAGGTCAGTTGTTTTTGGCGTAAGCTTCCGCACATAAAATCTGTGCAATCCATATGAAATCAGAATGTTCACTTGCCAATTTTGGAGTGTTTACCAAAGAAGAAAAAAAATAGAATAAGACTACATTAAGCATTTCATGAATTACAAAAATTGCATTTAAACACAACAGTAGCATAATCTCGACAATTTTATATAAAAGATGACAGACAGCTGTCTCGATGTCTCTTTGAGATATTAGACACTCGCACAGTAGAGAGGAAAGAGTTTAATTTTAAAACAAAGACACGTGTATTTTGAAATATTCAAGTCATTCATGTATTCTATTAGATCTTTAAAAAGTAGACGCAAATAGAGATCATACTTGTTAAGACGTTAAACTAGAACCTGCCTCTGAAATGTATTTCGATAACATATTTGTTGACAATGTGTTTGCTGAAAACGACATAAATGACAAAGAAGATTATATACTGCTAACGCAGAGTTCAAACATAGAAATAAATATGTCTGATGTACAGAAAAAATGTTATGGAAAACGTTTGAAGAGAATATTCAAGAAGACGAAAACGAATACGATTTAAATATTTAAAACTTGAACAGCTGCTTGTTTGTGACTTACAATTGTTTACAACAGGATACGTCTCCAGCACTCCCAGCTCTGTACGATGTAAAGATCTACCTGAAGGTCTGGAAGAAACGTACGCTAATATAACGACGACACAAAAAGATACAACTGCTATCATTATATTGACCTCATTTGAGACAAATACATGGGTTAAAAAAATCACATTTAGCATCAACAAACACTAGTTATCCTAGGGTTTGATTTTAAAGATATGCAGTAATTATTACAGTACTGTTTAGTTTAAGGGCCCAGAACTCTGGTTCTTGATATCAATGCTTAGGCAGAGCTATTATATACTATGGCTCAGGAACTCGAGTGTATTTTTATTTTTGTTTGTAAACATATTGACTTGTCCAGGAACGTTATCTTGTAGGAGCAATAGAGTTTTAAAGTACAAATTGAAATGAATATAAGTGGACCAAATCCAAATATCACTATGGTCCAGGTCTCTTTGTTTCATTTTGCATTCGTTTTCTTTGTGTCAGAGGGGAGTGGTGCAGACATGTACGAATTACAAGATTTTAAAGTTTAATAACCAAAAACCCAAAATTTAAGTTGCTCAAAATTGTCGGTTTTGCTATTACTCTTTAGATGCTTTAGCCCATTCGTTCTCATTCTAGCCAATACAATAATGCAAAGTCTTTATTCCGGAAAAATAAAAGTATTCTTATTCGTGATTTCATTTCTTTTGAAATTGTAAACAGTATTAAAAATACAAAGATGAAGAAATGATGTCTGTAATTACTTAATATACTTCAGAAATGTTTAACAGAACACATCGAACTATTCTTCATTTCATAAATTACAGAAGTGTTCAAATTTACTTGAAATGGAGATTGTCGGTAAAAGACAGAATTACGGCACGTGCCATGGTTGCTGTGATACTGACTTTTGTAATCGAAACTGCTCGAGTCTCAAGCATCAGTATATAGAACATACATCACCACACGTAACCCACTCCAAAATAACAACGCAGAAAGCAACACATACGCAGACAACAACGACGCAGACTGCAAAACATACGTCATCGACAACGCAGACAGCACCACATACACAGTCACCAACAACGCAGACAAGAATACAAACATCATTACCAAAAACGCAGATGGCAATACTTTCGTCGTCACCAACAACACACGCATCAACAACCGTTTCGACTAGACATACAACACTGCCAGAATATCCAAGTATTTATTTATTTCTCTGAGTATAGACCCATTTTTGTTGTTACAGTATTTACAAATTGTATACTTAAATTTGAATCCTAATTAGATAAAAATAAGTAAAAACTGACATATTGTCTACCGCTAATGTGACTGGACCCATATTTCCGCAGTTGTCTCTAGTAATCCAGGTTGTACAAAGCTTGATATTTAGTGATCCAAATATTGTAAATATCATGATTTTTTATTACCAGGTATCCATAGTGGCACACAAATAGGAGCATGGAGCAGATGACGAGTTTTATATTGGTGCAGAATGGCGAAAATAGATGTACACAGATGTACACGGATTGATGGAAATGAGAGCTATCAATATACACCCATAATCATAGGCAAACACATAATTACAAAAACTGATGCTTGAAGCCAACACACAAGTTTACAACTTAAACACATTCTTTAAACAAACACACACCATTACAGACCAACACACGACCTTACAGATAAACAATCATTCTCACAAACAAATTTTTCGAGGCGAAGGTGATAGTATGAAGACGATAATTTCAGGTCAGGTTATACCTGCTACCTTAAGTAACAACGGAGGGTACCACTTGTATCTTGACAAAGAGTTGGCAGCTAGATATAGCTACCCCTGGAAAGTCATTTCTGATGGAAAGCAAACCCGTAGAGTTGCTGGACTAATGACTGAGCAATAAGGCAGTTAAGATTCAGTCCTGTGCAGACAGGAGTGAAATGAAGAACCCATATAATGCTTTGAAGACAATCCGCGGGCCACAATGATCAGAAACGTCTCCAATACTGCGTACTGACAGCAACTCAGTGCTCACTGCCAAATATACTTCAAAGATGGGCAAACAACTTAAACAGTATCAACATTTCATCACTGTCCACTATCAATAAGGGGGAAACTAATCGACTGCCACAAGTGGAAAACAATATATCACTTGCTGGTCATTCAATGCTGAATGAGAATGTGAAAGCAAATGACCTGCTGTGACATGGCAAAGCTCATGGAGAAGATGCTATTGCTACAGAAGTCTACAAAGCCACTCGAAATAGGCAATGAAGCGGACTGAACGTTTCCAGTCAATGTGGAGTCAGAGAACATTACCACATGGATACAAGGATGCACACAGCATCTACTTCCAAAAGTGCAAAGGCAACATACAATTCTGCGACAACCATCAGAGCATTTCCTTGCAATCAATAGCCGGTAGTAGACTCCCTAGACTTCTGCTGAATCGCATCGTGCATCACGTTGATCAAGGGCTCATTGCTTCGAGGCATTGTGGCATTATGAATTAAGGGACCACATACATTTTGTTTGCTGCTTGTCAATAAAAAGCCTTTGACCCATTGCTAAATATGCCAACTAAACGACGATAGGTTTACTGACCCTGAAACACATGAACTATCTTGGATCTGTTTCCAGCAGCAGTAGTGAAGATGTTTTCTGTTTCTCTTCACATATCAACTTGTAGTTTTCCTTGTGAGAGTTTGATTAATTTAATTTCCTACTACAGCTAAGATTTCTACATACGTTGCCTCTGCTTCAATTATGGTTTTGATCAATGCAACCAACATAGGAAAATGTGATTCAGTCTGAGATATGCCTTAAAAAATGCTTGTCATGCAGAAACAAGCCAAATTACAAACTATCAATCATTTCCAATCTTCGACCTTATTTAATTTTCTTTTGTGTTTGATTGTGGTCTTTGCCATCATAAGCACCAAAGTTGCGTCTTGGAACCTGGTGATTGTATAGTGTCAACGTACCACATAAACATCCAAGTGTTTTCTGAACTTATTTTCATAAGAGAGCAAAATCTCCAGGTAGATCCCGTAGATAGTTCTAGTTTTGTTTTGTCACAAAACTATCCTTATTGTTTGTTGTTGTTTAAAGTTGGGGCTTAGGAATTCATACACGTTTCGAAAGATGCCAAGGTTAATGGTTAAATATCATCTTCAGGCATTGACTCATAGAAATGTTCAGTGTCACAGATCATGCCAGTGAAGAGCACGAGAGTGCCGATCACTGGCTAATTAAATTCTTGTCAAGTGTAGTTTGCTTACTACGACTATTCTCTTTGTCAGAGGGGTGTTGATTCGTATTCATCACCAACAGCAGCAGTTTTCGAAAGACAGCTTTTTCATGGACATACAAAGTTGTTTCTCTGGTCATTGTGATTATGTTTTCTGATGGAAATAAATTGACAAAATGTCTGTTGGCGGGTAAATAATATCCAAGTAAATTCAGCGACTAATACGCATTCCACAGGTACGCATACTACAGGTTATCTCAGGTTGGACGTGGTATCATCTTGTGGCATTAATTAAGTCCTAAATAATTTGACTGACATCTTCCCACGCAATTCTGCGCTACAGGTTGTTCAGGAGACGTAGGATGGATTTTATTATCACTTTCTGGCAAATTTTCATTTGAACATTTTCCAGGCAAACAGTCTGCTTATATTATTCAGCCATCATTCTATATCATTTGGGTGGAGTCCTTGTTTGTGTTTCATTTGAAACCGTACCAATTTCTTCTGGATACATTTTCTGAGTTTCACAGGTGGAATCTAAATACGCTTATCTAAAGTGTCCGTCATGATAAAAACATCGACTTTACGAAAAGGTTATGACAGGTTCATTGTAGGTTGGATCTTTCTACTTACATTTGTATAGTTTTAATTTTCTCAAATTCATAAATCCCTTTTTGCCTACTGCATCAATATTTGGTCATAGAAGCATTTTGATGTCTCCCTTTGAACAAATTGAATATTTCCCAGTATCACAATACTCTTGTAAAATGATTATAATCATATATTACACTCACATAAACGATTCTGGAAAGATCGATTTCACCTAAGCCCATTGGTGTTGGAAGCGGGTTTAACAAACATGGACTGGTCTGCCACACAAATGATTACTTCCATAGCTTGGTACGGAAACAACATTACTTTCTGTTGTGTAAGGCACCATTTCACATATGCAGTTAGGTACGAGTTTATCCTCTTTATTTCTGCAAAGAAAGGAACATTAGATGAAGGTTGTTTTTGTTTATCGACGTTTCTGGTGAGAACGATCGAGTCACCCCTACTGGTTTTTAATTCTCGACGGAATATGTACGACAGTTTTAATCGGAAAGACATCCCCTGTTTTCGAATACAATTTGATACATTTTCTCTAACAAGAATAGGTTATAACTTTGGAGTATAAACGTCGAACTAAAAACGTTCCTTGCTTGATGAAACCAAAATACATTCTTGCAGAAAGCAAACGTATGATGTCTTTGTCTCAGTCACGGTCTCTTTGGTGAGAGTCTCCTTGCAGCTTGCTGATGAACTGCTGAGTCTTCTCTGGGTTGCGTACACAGCAGGTGTTGATGTGTCGACGACCCTTACTCTTGTCGTGGTGCAGCTTATTGAATATTATCTGCATCTTGCTGGCCACGAGGGAGTTGTCCGTGTCGGAGTCGGCACTGTGGTAACTGCGGGGGAGTAGGACACTGGCCAGTTTTGCATGCCTGGTGATGACGAGGTCTAGCTGGTGCCAGTGGAGTGAACGTATGTGTCCTCATGACACCTGGTGGATCTCATTGCATTTGAAGTAGGTGTTGGTCACACATAGGCTGTGGGAACAAGCACACCTCCAACAGTTGCTGACCGTTCTCAATGATCTTGCCCCTTCCTTAAGAGCCGAGTCAGGTGGTCCAGGTCCCGTTGTCAGCTCCCACTCTAGCATTCAAGTCTCATAGTAGGTATAGGCCTTCTGTGTTGGGGATACTGAATATTGCTTGATCCAGAGCCTCGTAGAACGGGTCTTTCTCCTCTAGGGTGGAGCAGATGGTTGGGGCGTACACACTCAGGCTGTTGGCTGGGCCTGAGGTTGTTGACAGCCGGAGGGCAAGTATCCTCTCTTTGCCTGATGACTGGTCTTAATATGAAGGCGAACAGCGTGTTCTTTACAGCTTAGACTACACCGTGCTGCCTAGGTTCATCCGAGAACATTCCTTGAAAAGAGAAGGTGTAGATAGCTTCCTGATGGTGCCCCTCTCGGTCAGTCGGGTCTCCTGAAGACAGGCAATGTCAGTGTTTAATTGGGAGAGTTCTCTGTCAATGAAGACAGTCTTCAGTTTGTTGTCGATCTGCTGCAGATCATCGGTTTGTCCCGGACACATGGTCCTAACAATCCAGTTTGCAAAACGAAGAGCTCGAGGCTTCTTTTATCTTTTTGGAATCCTGCCTGGTGGGCAGTTTGTGTCCTGCTTGTAGAGATGGTTCTGTAAGCTCCACGCACCCAGTAAAACACGCAGGACATGGTGGGACAGCACCTTACTGTCTGGGGGCTTACCAGCTTAAGGCGGGCGGTAGCTTCGAATGAGACATGGCGGTCTCTCCCATCGTCGGAACCATCGTCGGAACCAACTTATGGTGCCAAGTTCTACGCCAATCGAACTATTGCTTAGATCCGGTAAACAGCTTCTTTCCGTGTTGTGATGACGCCTTACGACGACGCTAGAGTCTCCTCGCCAGTGGAGCTACGAAGCCTGGGCAGGGTAGTATGGAGAATAAGCTGTTGCTCATGCAGCAGATCCCCCTCTCCATGCATCTGGTGTTCCCAAGGGAACGACGAATGAAGGTACAGCTTGGCACCAATGGTGTCTCAGGAGTTGCTGAAATGATATTGGTGTCAATTTGAGACCGCCTTAGGGACTCCGTCTCTGGATTCTCAGTCGAGGTTTACTACTTTAGTCTTACCCATGAGTGGGTATAGCCACAAGGCAACGGTGGTTTGGGATCAGAGTATTCCTATTCCTAGATGAGCTACCATCCAAGGTTTGCGAGCCCCATCTACCCGAAGCGAATGGTTTTAATAAGCCAGTGGCCCGCCTTTACCCATTTTCCTGTTAGTGGAAACATTATCCACCGGACTTAAAAGCTAAGCCTCTCGCAAAGGCCAGGAGCTGGATTTTAGCTGACCGAGGCAATTAGAAACTCAAGCCATATGGGTCATTTCTGGAGGAGTGGGCCGCTTGTCTCCCACTCCCACCCCCGGCAATATCAACCTTGGACCACGCCTACCATTTGAAAAGAGTCAATTGTAATAAGAATATTTTTTTCAAAATAATATTAATTTTGGACAGACCGGACACCATCCACGTGTTTTCATGCTCGCAATATGTCGGTCACAGTTTTTTTTCTGCGCAGAGCTTTGAAAAAATGTTAATGTTTATCCATCAGGCAATGGAAACGAAATACTTTGGAATGTTTATGTCAACATTTCAGTCGAGTAATTAGGTCAGGTTTATAGCTAGTTTTGTAAAATTCAACATCACAATGCCAACAAATGGCACACTAAACCGATCTTGTAAATTTATTTTAGTAAAGTTCAACATTTTATACAAAAAAGTCTATGAGAAAGAGAAACAACAATGAATATGATGTAATGTGTATAAAATTTCTTGTTTATGGGAAATATTACTACAGAATTTAGAAACGGGCTATATGACGGGGAATTTCTTGAGAATCCCGTTCTAGCGGCAAGTTGATACGTAGGGTAGCAGACGATTTTGTACGTGTGGGAAAAACTTCTTGCAAAATTTAAAACTTAAGATGCAGAATTGTTTTAAGATATAAATTTTCATCTTTTATACACTAAATCAAATCTATAAAATGACTAGCATGGAGAAAGGTGACAGGTTAATTTAATTTTAATGCTTTGTTAATTATTTTCAAGCACCTAAGTCCGTATTTCAGTCGCTATTTACTCGTTGTAATTGTGAATATCATCTGTAAAACACCTTCTCGATCGATATGATTATGGATTCTTGTGAAATACTTGATTAGTCCATTTGGATAGGGATTTATAGTTATCTTTCTTTTTTGCAGAGGACAGTTGCTTAGGAGCAAATTACACCTTTGATGAACATCTTAATTTGTGCATATACATAAATCACACTCGGGTCACCTGGGCAGCTGCACGCGCTACATGCCAGGCTCATGGAGGGGATTTACTGAATCATATCGATGTTCCCATATTGAATTACCTGAATATTATGCATTTTTATGGTATGTTTTGATGAGTTGCGTTTATAATACGTTTTTGATTTCATTTGTGTACATGGTCTATGTTGTTGTTGTTGTTGGGCTTAACGACATTTTTCAGCACACGATAGGCTATTCATGGCGGCCAGTATTAATAGTGGAGGAAGAAACCGGGAAATCACCGGAAAGAACCACCGACCCATGAGAAGCTACTGGTAAGCTTTCTCACATGTCCACATTCGCCGAATCCTAGACTCGAACCCACGCAGACAGAGGTGAGATGGCAGTGATCCGTAACGGACAGCGCTTTAGACCACTCGGCCACTCGAGGCCCCTGTACATGGTTGAATTTAATAAATAACTTTTAATGTATAAAATCCTAGTGACCAAATTTAACTAGAATAAAGAGTTAGGAACTATAGATGAATTTTCCAGCCTAATGTTTCCTACATTCTAGACAATAACAAAGTTCAAGAAAACGAATATTAAATAGTGGAAAAACATGACGCAAATGAAAAGCCTAATTCGCCCAATCGAATTCACCGTCATATACAAAGATTCATTCTATTTCGTTGTTATGGTTCAAACACACATAAGACTCAAATATTCTGTAACAATGGATCTTCTAATCAATGGATGTATTTGGATTTGAGGAGTCTATTCATCCCTTTAATTACCATTGCTATCTATAACTGGCGTTTTTCTTTTCGGAAAATAAGAAATACCTCTTCCACCCCAACCCCTCAAATAATAAACAATTATGGCTACTGACAGAACCTGGAAGACGTGAAAAATTTATGGGTTTTAAAGATGTGAAACTGTACGTTTTATGTAGTCAAAATCGTCCACGTGACCCACTCAGTCGAATTATCGATTGTTATCAAAAGAGATTGAAAATTACCATTTTTTAAAATGCAGGTCATACAAATGTCCTGGCTGGGGCCAGAAACATGAACTTAATTTTAGTTTTCTAATGTTTCAAGTAATTGAGGACAGGGCTAAACTATTATTATTATTATTATTATTATTATTATTATTATTATTATTATTATTATTATTATTATTATTATTATTATTATTATTATTAGTATTAGTAGTAGTAGTAGTAGTAGCAGCAGCAGTAGTTGTAGTGTCAGGAATAGTATAGAGTATTAGTATCAGTAGTAGCAGTAGTTGTGGTAGTAGCAACATATGTAAGAAATCGTAGTGGCATCCGTGGTAGTAGTAGTAGGCTTAGAAGCGTTATGTTTGTAGTTTTATTGTGATGATAATGGTCATCATAGCACCACACCACCATCACCAACAGCAGAAGCAGTACTTGATGCATATTATTATTATTATTATTATTATTATTATTATTATTATTATTATTATTATTATTATTATTATTATTATTATTATTATTATTATTAGAAAATGAGATTTTCAAAGAGAGACATTGGGTTGGGGCCTCAGACATTACGAGAGAGAATGACTGGCGTTGGTTGGACGGCAGTGAAATTCTTCAGAGAAATCTCCTCTTCCACAGAGGGGAACCGAATGACTACAACTTCATGGAAGACTGTGGAACTGTTTTTCATCTCATAAATGGCAACGTTTTGAAGATGAACGATGACCCATGTAACAGTTCATACCCGTTTATATGCCAATTTCATTTTCATGGTAAGTTGAAAATCATATTCTTTGAATAAAGTGCTATCCAGGTTTGAAAATTACATATCCTTTTTCTTTCCGTCTTTCGTTTTCACAAAAATCTGCTTTCTATAATATGCCGGTTTCGTTGATTAATCTACAATTGTGCTCATCACAATATTCATCATCTAAAATTTTGTGTGTCCAACACTTTCTCGAGTTTGTGAAGCTTTTTTCGTCTGTCTGAGCCATGTAATATGTTTCTATTGGTATCGGTAGGTCGTAGAAAAATGTTCAGTGTCTATTTATTAGTCTCGACACTTAAGTTTGTTTTACTTGAAGTAGGCATGTGGATCAGATGATGAATCGTATACAGTAGAACTTCGAAAACTCATATTACTTGTAGCCTAAATTTGCTTGAGGACTCCTCGATTTATCTGAACTGTGCCGAAAATTCAAGCATTTGGTGTTTGACAAATAGCAGTTTTATTATGCAAATATGATGTGAGGCTCCCTCTAACTCTGCACATAATATGAGAATTAAAACATGTTTTACTAAATCATTATATTGCTAGTATCACTTGTTTGATACTTAAAAATAAGTAATACACGCAATTTTTGTATCCAAATGTTTCTTTGTTAGGTGTGCATGGGTGCACCAACACCGAATATATGTATGTGAAGGAACTTGAGTTGTGCTACAAGATACATAAGAAAAATCCTGCCAGTTGGATGGAGGCTAATTTGGCTTGCCAATTAGAGCATGCGCATCTGATACACTTAAAGAACATCAGCTTTGAGGAGTACCTGCAGAGTTTAATTTTCTATGGTAAGAGTGAACATAATGTTTGCATATTGTGTAATCTGATGTACAGCACAATTTCTTCTATTGGCATGTTATGAAAGATATGTTAAAACATCTCTAACGTACAGTTTCGTTCGACAAAAGGAAAGGAGAAAACATCAACATGCAAGTAAACAAACTTTATGAGATTGTGTTAGAGGTAACATATATTATTGTTCTCGAAGTTTCTCTTAGAAGCAAACTTTTTTTTAACATGTATTAATTTTATTAATTGGTACTCAGACTTTCACACCCATAGAAATAATGTTTTCAACAAGGAACCGATAATTGTACCTGAAAGTACAGTTAATGTCTTTAAAGATGGTATTTACTTGCAGTGAAATTTATTCAAAAATTATTCTACAGTTAAAAAGTATGTACTAGTGTTCTTCTGATAGCCTCCTATCACCTGTAACTCCTGAGTGACAGTGAGCGAACAAATTATTAGTTCAATTGATCCCTTGGCATTTATTCATGAGTTGGCCGTTTGGTTGGTGATGGATTTAGGGCTTCATGCGGAACTGTAAAGATTTATGGTAAAGGTATTAATTAGAGTAATATAAAATTCAAAACAATTTTTTTCTTCATGGATACGAAGGTCATATAACAAAAGTTAAAAAAGCCTTTTGTTTTTAACACATACAAGGGTCATCAAATATAAATTAGATTCGTCTTTTTCAATAATAAGATAGTAATCTTATAGGAGTTAGACTGCTTTTCTCCACACATATGTGGGTCATCAAATTCGATTTTGCGTCGTTTTCATACTTACGCGGATCAACTAATTCGACGATGCGACGTTTTTGTTCATACGTGCGTCATCTAATTCAACTTAGATTGTTACGAGTCAATGATCTTATAATAAGTAACAGAAAAGAATGAAGACAACAAGCTTAGTGCAATTTAACAAATAATTTATGTCCCTAGAATACCAAGTGAAAAATGAGAAAAGGAACACGGTTTTACGAATTAAATCCACAAATATTCATGGAATTAAAAGTTTGAAGTTTTAGTAACAAAAAGTCCTGAATGAAACTGATTTCGAGTCTCGATTAAATCCAAAAAGGATGATGATGACGTCTGTTGTGGTCAGCAGAGTGCTGCTGTATTAACAGTCTCCTGTTGAATCACAGAAAATATTCCAGTTTTGTATTCAGTATAGCTTCCAATAAATATTTTTATCGAATAATTTTACTTTAGCACTTATGTCTTTCCAGGGTAAGAATCACTTGCATTCAATAATTTCAAAAAAATAAAATTTCAACTCAAACTGTTCACAACATAATAACAACTTAACGTGTCAATTGTTCAGAGCCCGACTGACAAACGTCTGTCAAAAACAACAGTTAGACGTTAATTAGGACGAAAAACGGATTCCTGAATGAGGGTCAAAAGTTCAATGTTCTGAAAACATATAAACTTGTTATGCTATTTGGCACGTAGTCTAGATATGACGTTCATTAATCTTCACAATTTTTACTATGAGAACAATTAAAAAAAGTTGTTTATCAAAACTGTCACGGATGTCGGACCTAGGTCAAGAACTACATACAATGTTATTTGTGTATGTCAATGAAATAAAAAATTAAAAAGTCAGTCAAGTCAAACAGAACTGAACTCAATGTTACATTACAACAGCATGTAATGGAATGAAAAAATTGTATAACTAACCAACATATCATTGTAGCAAATATACATAAGAAGACCGTGTTTTCTCTTAAATCACCGTAAATGGTAAACACAGCCATTGATAGTCATTAAAAGTAATGTTCTTGGGCTTAGTGAAAGATTTGCATCGGTATCATGGGATGGCAATGACCATCCACACCTTTCCTTTATTAATATATATATATATATATATATATATATATATATATATATATATATATATATATATATATATATATATATATATATATATATATTGCCATGATTCCTTATATATCCACGAAACAAATCAAATTCTGCAGCAGCAGAGGGGCTGAACAGACCAAATTAAAATCCGCAATCCAACCCTCTACCCAAATAGAGTCAGCTAGAGGGCTGCATTTACAAATCTAAAGACTAAAAAAAAATGTCTAAAATATATAGACCCATCGAAAATGCAAAAAATCAGGGGTGACTATGATGGTCAACCGAAAATTTACAATTAATAAATACGATAGTTTTATATTATGGAAGTAAAACAAGTGATCCCAGAAGCACCATCGAAAAAATATGCTAGAGAAAAACTTGCCGCTATCAAGAAATTTTTACCGGTTCATGAACGACTAAAGGAAAAATTACAAGAACGTCAGATGTTAAAAACTGATCTACTTGAAGGACGGCAAGAAATGTTTGAGCCGATTACTACAGGTCTAAAAACTACATTATATGGAGATAAGGATGATGCATTTAAACCTTCAGATAAAGAAAAACCTATAGCGGAATTACTCCAAGAAATATCTAAAAATGTTGAACCTGCTGTACCGCTAGTAAAAGATGATAAAATGATAAAACATCGTTCAAGATTTACTGATGAATTTTTAGAAGAAGTTGAAAATGTTGATTTGATAAATTTCGCTGATTTCGTCGTGGATAAATATTTTAATAGACAACGTTTTCTTAAAGACAAAAATTACGGAAAAAACATTCAAAGAATGGGCCAATGCAATTTATAAACTAAAAACTAACAAATTCTATATTGATAAAAATAACTTTGAATATAAAATATATGAAAAAGGTGTTAGTGATTTATATGAAAATAAATCAAAACTTTTTACTAAAGGAAAAGGAAGAGGAAGAAAAGGAAGATTATCGTCGTCGGATTTAATACCAGGACCTTCAAGAATGATGCAATTAGAACCATCACAAGAAAAATCAGCATATGGACTAACCCCAGTCTCTTACCATGACTCACAAATATGTCCAGATAGTATCATCAGAGATGTTTCTCGATTAGAAATTCTCATAGGAGGAAGAAGTGCAGGAAATAATTCCATTGAAGTCATCAATGAAGCCGCTGATATAGCGCAACGATTATTTCAAAATAAAATAATTGATCTTCACACATACAGGGAATTTATTGATGATCTTATAGAAGGTACTAAGTATGATGGATATTACAGCGATTGAGAAATATAATGAAAGTGCTAGCACTTCTAATTCCACAATTAGAAATCTATTGATTTTACAATACAATAATCATGATAAACCAGTCCAAGTATTTGTAGTAAATTCACGATTACCTGTATATAAAACATTTTACGGTGAAGGACTCGGGGATACACTATTAGGTTTTTTTTACAAGAATGGCTCCAAAAGTAGCTCCATTTGCCAAACAAGTTGGTATGAAAGCTATTGGGGTAATTGGTGATAAAGCATTAGGAGTTGTAGGAGATGTAGCAGGTAAGGCATTTTCCTTCGTAAAAGATAAAGTGAAGTCATTATTTGGACGAAAACAAAAGATTCAACCATTGTCTTCAACAGAAAATATGTCGGCAAAGATAAGTAGAGCGATAAATAATATGGCTCAAAAAAATCAATGATTTAATAGTAAACTCACCAGTAGAATCATTAATGATTCCGCCAACAGAAAATGTTAATCTCTCAAGTCTTATATCCGGAAGCGGACTTAGAAGAGTACGAAGATAATGATGCTTGTGAATTTTTCAGCACTAGTATTTCTGAATTGAAAATAAAAATACTTAGTATAAAAAATGTCATTTAAGCAAATAATAGATACTGCATTTGATATGGATGCGCCTGTACCTAAGGATGATTCTGTGGGAAATTATCTATATTTTGCTTACAAAGCAATTGAACCAAATGCCACGGGTAGAATTGATCTACAAGTTCAAGATAAAAGCAAATATTTTTTACCTTGTGAAGCATATATCGAAGTTGAGGGAGAAATTTTAAGAAAAGATACTGGCAATCCTTATGTTGTAGGCGTTAAAGTTGGATTTGTAAACAATGGAATTATGGCGTTATTTGAAGGTGCAAAATATATGATTGATGGAAATGATATAGAATCGATAAATAATGACATAGATATTGCAACAACAATTCTTGGATTAGCTAGGTATTCTGATGATTATATAAGATCGGCTGGACCAACTATGATGTTTGCAAAGGATACATCTAATTATTCCGATACAACTCAATATGACATGAGACGACCAGGTAGGCATGATGACAATGTAGCTGCAAGCTAATGTAGGACCTATTGTGATGGGTTCTAACCCAAATTATAATCTAGGTCAAGCAGTTCGAAATGGAATGTTAAAAGGTCAAAATAGACGTTTTTCATGCGCTATTCCATTGTCTCATATATTTGGATTTTGTAGAAATGTCAGAAAAGTTATTTACGGAGCTAAACATACTGTTGTACTTCAACGAAGATCTGATGCTGATAGAGCAATTTGGAGAGTTCCAGCTGATAACGCTACTGAAGATACTCGAGCGCTTGATAACGCAAAAGTTATTTTATCTAAATTGACTCTATGGATGTCAGTACTAACATCGTCTCTCGCAGTTAATCAACGTTTGTTATCTTGGATGGATACTGGTGCAAGTAGTCTAATAAGCTGGTTAAATACTATGACTGATAGTTATGAGGGTCGACAAAATGAATTTACTTGGAATCTTCCAGGAAAAAGAGGAGTTTCAGCTCCAAGACATTTTTTTTATAGCTTTGCAAAATAAAGATCGAACTCATGGCGGTGGTCAACAAACTCGTTCGCATATGATATTTGATAGGTTAGGCGTAACCGAAGTTTCTCTAAGAATAAACGGCCAACAAGAACCCGCAGAACCTATAAGGTTGGGATTTACGGACGATGAAAATAATATGGCCAGAGTATATCATCAATTATGGTCATTCATGGGTCGTGATCAAAATGTTGACACTGGTCTACAAATATCTCAGTTAGATTTTCAAACATTGTATCCTATCTACTACTTTTCATTGGAACATCTAGATTTAACTAAAGAATCCGTTGTCGACATAACATTTAATGCTACAGTAAGAGCAGCGGGTCCTGACGGATATAGAGCAATTGCTGTTATTCTGCACGATAAATCTATGTTGATCGAAGGAATAGGAGGACAAATGAGATTAGCTGATGCACCATTGTAAACAAAAAAATTAGAATAATTTCAATAAATTAGAATAATTTCCGCAATGAACTCAATTGAAAGAATACATAATCTACAATAAAGATGACATATAGTGCTGTTAATGTTCAATTGACTCCCAATCAAATTAAAAAATTACAATCAAAATCCGCTAAAGAATGTGGAACAACGATAACATTAAAATCTGTTCAAATGTCAGGTGGACAAAATAAATTATCTTTGACGGCTACTCAAGTAAATCAATATAATAATGCATTGGCCAGGGGAAAAGGAATTAGACTTGATTTTTCAAAAGCTGCCGTTAATGATATGATAAAAAATGGAGGAATAATTCCACTACTTGCCGCTATTCCAGGAATAATTGCCGCCGCTGCGCCCATGGTCGCTAAAGCTGCCGCACTTGGAGCTGTCAGTACCGCTGCTGGAATGGCATTAAAGAAAGCTACAGGAAATGGATATAGAAAAAAGAATTGGTGGAATTTTGCCTCTAGGTATGATGCTTCCAGGAATAATTGCTTCAATGGCTCCAGCATTTGCTCGACTAGCTGCAACAAGAAGGGCTACAGGACAAGGATATAAAAAAAGGAAAAGGTCTAAGACTAGGAAGACCGCCAATGTATTAATGAAAAAATCACTAATCACACCAATGTCAAATTTTGACCTCATCGAAGCAGTAAAAAAATTAAAAATAAAAAATTTCAGAGGAGTTTTCATGAGGGATCAATTACCTGAAATTAGTATTTCTAAAGAAACTGGAATCATTAATTTAGATAATAATGAAGGACCTGAAACACATTGGGTTGCGTGCGCTATTGATCCAAGAAGTATTATTTATTTTGATTCATATGGATTAGCTCCTCCAAAAGAATTCTTAAAATATATAAAACCGAATTCAACGCCATTATACTATTCTACATTACCGACACAAAAACTTACTGATCCGCCAATATGTGGCAGAGAAGTATTAAATGTACTATCAGAAATATCTAAAAATCCTAGTAAACCCCCGCATATGATAGTTCATGAGTACACAAGTGGGAAGATTGCAAGTTTAAATTAAAAACGTAACGTGTGTTACAATAATGGTTGATATTTACGGAAGATCATACGCAACAACTAAAGAAAAAAAAAAGAGAAAAAAATTAGCGTTGACATGAAAGAAATAACTAAAAAAATTAAAGATGAAATTTCTGGATTATTGACCACGAAGGATGTTGATCCCGGTGAAATAGTTGTATTTGAGACCAAATATGATAAATTAAAGACTAGCAATCTTTCTCTCGATGATCTTTTGACAAAAAATCCCACCGCGGATGATGATTCCATCGTGGTATTTAAAAAAGGAAAATTAGAACCGAGTATAATTATGTCTAAAATCACTGAAAAACTAGCTGAATTTGAAAATTTTTTAAACGATTTCTTAGGTTCTCCGCGTCAATTATTTAATTTACAAACAGCACATATTAAAGCTACTCTTGATAATCTAATACTTCTAAGAACTGAATATGACTCACATATTACAGAGTTTAATAAACAAAGAGTATATAGAAATCTAGTAGAATTAAAAAATGATTATGCAGATCATTTAGCTAAATTTAATGAACATGTAACCAAATATAATACACACACATCTCAATTTGAGACGTTACAAAGACATTTCAATCCAGTAAATAATGTTTTAAAAAGACTTTTTGACAAAGATACATCTGTTAGATTTGCTGATGTTACCACATCGATACCTGACATTATTACTACTCAGCAAAAAACCATCAATGATATTGATAGTATCACAAATACAGTCAATAACAATTATATACAAACACGGAATTCGATAAAAAATGTCACTGATAGAATAAACAGATTTGAAAAAAATACAGGATATCGAAGGTGGTATTCCAATTATAAATGAAAGAGTCGAAAAAATAAAAATAGAACATCCAGCAGATCACGTTAAACAAATTTCTTATGTCGTACATACTGGATTTTTTGATTGGATTAACAATCCAAATATTGAAGGTCTAAATATATCTATTAATCGTGAAAATGAATTTCCAGGTTTATACAGATTTACCTTAATAACTACTAGAAGTTTTAAATTATCCTGTTTTGTTAATAGTGTTACAAAAGTTGAGTTATCCAGAGGTATTAATACACTAGTATATAATCATACTACTCCCAATGTATACATTACAGCATCTTCAGATGACGCATCAATTCCAGCTAGATTAAAAATTCCATATGTGTTAGAATATATAGGTCAGCAAATTATTTGAAAAAGCAAATTACTTTAAATAAATCATAAATAAATCTACAGAATCTATAAATACAAATGGTATTTACACCGCTAATAACTTTAGATACAATACCGTCAAAGAATATTCAGCGAAACTTAAATCACTCGCCGATGAATACCAGATTAAAATAAAAAAATACCGCCGTAGAATTACCGCCATTGACGTTACAGTTTACTCAGTTTCGGGACTACTTGCCGGAGCTGGTATTATACTTTCGTCAGTAACTATGATAGCGCCAATTGCTGTTCAAATTGCTATTTCCGCAATAACTACCGTAGCTGGAATTTCTACCGCGATTACTAAAAAATATCATGTTCACAGGAAAAGTTAACCGATTACACAACAAAATATACTATCGTGGAAAATGCCCACTCGCGTATTTCATCGATGATCTCAAATTCTCTCGATGACGAAGTAATAACCGCTGATGAATTCTCCACGATAACTGAATTATATAATTACACTATGGCGAAAATTGTTAACGATTTCAAGATCAACGGTAATTTATCAATTGAAAATCCAAATTGAAAATGTAAAACATTTCACAATAAATATGTCGGAAATTCAATTTCTCCAGCGGATATCAGATAATACATCTCCGAGACAAACTAGCATGATATCAATATCGTCAAAAAAATCAGAATTTGTCGTTAAATTTCCATCTCCGATTTCAATCTACGAAATTGCATTAGCTAAACTTAGAGTTTATAATAGTTGGCCTAATATCCGAGATAAACAGTTTGGAAATAAACTCCCTAATAATTCTCTTAGATTTGCATATAAAAATCGTGATGACGAAAGTGCTGGCACTTCCACTCCAGATTGGACTACTGTTTATATACCAACTGGATCATATGAAATTGAAGCTATCAATGAAGAATTCTCCCGTAGAATAAAATCTTTCGTTGAAAGTGAAACTAGAACTGCTAGCACTTCTAGTTCCAATGATGAAAAACCAAAAATAGATATCCAAGTTCATCAACCAACATTATCGTCGGTAATTGAAATCGCTGAAGGATATTCCGTTGATATATATAACAGCTCAATAAGAACAGTATTAGGTTGGCCTGAATATCCACCTGGTGCTAGTATCCCTACACCAGAACCTAAAAAATCTGATTACACAACTGACAAAATAGGACCTGAAAATCCATCAAAAGGATATAGAAATTTCGAAGATTTAAATTTTACAAAGATGTATAAATTATCAGGCGGTAGAAATATAATATATCCTTTTATCGATCAAAAACCTGGCGAACCAAATTACGAATTGGTAAATATCTCAACTGATATGTTTAGTTTCGAAGCTCTGTATTATATTTTTAAATTGATGAAAAAAGATCTTTTATTGCTATTACCATCATTGAAATCCGGTCTTCTCACCAAAGATGAGTTTATTAGTGTAGTCGCCGCGGGTAATAAGATCATCAACGACGCAGAAACATATAAATCAAGATACGATAGCGTCATGTATGATAAAAATTCGTTAATATATGATTCAGTCGTCGCGAGAAATTATAGAACCAGACATGAAAATCAAATAACTATCAGTTCATTAACAGGTGAAATAATAAGAGTAATAGAGGGTATAGACGAAATTGATAAACATTACGGATATAACTTACCTGAACTAAAAAGTTTACTCAAATTAGCCATCGACGAAGGATTTAATATAATTCATCAATCGTGGAAAGATAAACAACCTAAACCAATTATCCTTACTCATAATAATTCCTCCAACGGCGACGGTAGACATAAAGCTCCCAACAACGTAAATATAACAGACGTTATTATACTTAATTTAACATGTAGTGATGTTCAAGGTAGTTATCAGATAAATATGGAACAATCTGATCGAGCGCATTCCGCTGATTTACTTTATTCAACTGCGCCATCAGTAAGTCCTGGATATTTGATCATTGATGATCCAACTAATCCCGTATACATGAGATGTCATAATGATTTATTCAACGAGCTTAAATTTAGATTTACCGACCAAAACGATAATTTGATTGATTTGTGTGGAGAAGAACTTGTTATTAGTCTGTTTGTGAGATCGTAAACGATCTTCATCGTAAGCGATTCCCATCGTAGATCTCATGATAAAATTTTCGGCTGACCATCATAGTCACAACAACCAACAAAAATTAAATAATTATTTTTTTTTATGTCCCTGAACAAAAATGTTAAGGTATCATGATGGGTAATTATGATGAGTAATAATAAACAAGAATTATATTCCTGCAGAAATCAAGAAAAAAGCTTGTATTTTTTTGCTGTGATATTAGTAATTATTCATCATTGTTTCCGGTTAATATTACTCATCATAATTACCCATCATGATGTTTAGATATAATTTTATTAAATAAAAAATATATCCCAAATGTATATGCCTAATCGCGCGCAATATTTATCATACGAGCAACAACAACATATTATCCGACTACGTGGACATTATAAACCTGCAGAAATAGCTAAAAAATACAAGATTGGATTAACACGACTATATAAAATATGGACAGACTCGTCTACGGATCAAAAATTTCCTGGAGGGTTAGCGGGTACTCAAGCTGGTAAAAATTTAACAAAAAAATAAATACCATCAACGAAAAGATTAAAAAAAGACGTGAAAGATATGAAACTTTACTGGCTGAACTTAATAAAATAAATAACGCTATCGTGGAAGAAGAAAAATCTTTAGAAGATAATCAAAAAAAACTTAATAAACTGACAAATGCAACACAGGAAAAGATTCGTCTTGAAGCTATATATCAAGAAGAATTAAATAATATCCCGGATTATAAAAAGAAAATTAGCGAACTTAGAAGTGCTAGTAGTTCCAATGAAGCTGTAATAAATGATCTAAAAGCTAAAATATCTGAACAAAAAAAAAGAAATTAGCGAACCTAGAATCGCAAGCGATTCCAGAATCGCTAGTAGTTCTCGTGCTACAATAACTGATCCGAAAAAAATGAAGTATCTATCGAACAAAGACTTAGAGAAAAACTACGGAAGGGTGAATTAGATGGTAGTTATTAAGAAATATAATTTAAGCGCGAAAATCGCTAGCGATTTCAGAATCACCAATGACAACTTTGTCGTCTTCTGCCATTAGTTTTTCCATTTCATCGGTAACAATTTTAGCATATTTTTCAGCTTCAAATATTTCTTTTATAGCTTCTTCTATTTTCCTAATAATTTTACATAACGGAATAAACTGTTTCAATGAATCTCGATGCGCTGTTAATACTTCAGTACGAGCATCAATAAGAGTTTTTATAATTCTGTATTCGTTACGATGAGATGGTTTTCCACGATTTCTCATATCAACGACGGTTTTATATTCATCGGTGATCCATTTGCTAGTAAAAATGTAATTTTCATGAGAAGTGTTAGCAGTTCCAGAAACTTTATCAATTTCGTTACACAATTGAGCAATGTTTTCGTCGTTCATGAATTATATATTACATTATATTTCTAAAATGTTTTACATTTCAAAAATGTTTTACTTAAAATACCTCATCGAGTAGTTTATTATACGCGTAAGGATAATATCCACCATCTGGTTCACTTTCGATGGTTTTTTGTGGACGGTACAAAAATTATCATATAACGTTTTTTTTTTCTAGCCATGCAATATTCGTATGGATAATCCCATCCTTGTTCTGTTTCGAAAAAATCTTTATTAGAATCCATGTAGTGATTGAGAAGATCTCTTTCTCTCTTGATAAATTTAAATTTGCGATCTATTATGTTTATACCGTCAGTGAAAGATTCTGGTAACACTGCTATGTATCCCGGAGAAGTGTACAATTCTATAAGATTTTTAGCATTTTTTTCTTGGATTTCTTGAAGATTTTTAGCATTTTTGGTTTGAAAGTCGGTCATTATATAACATACAAAAAAATATTTTTATGTCTAATTGATGTATATGAAAAAAAAATTAATTAATTTAAAAAAATAAATATCGTGGAATGATTGTCTACCTCATTGATATACAAAAGAAACCCAACAATTTAGCTTTTTTGAAAACGCAGAATTTTGAACACCATCACAGCAACGTTGTACGGATTGTGAATGAATATTATAATATTTACTTGCTGAACTTATAGAAGTGAAATATTTTTCTGATTCTTCTAAGGTTTTTTCATCAGAAACTCCTATTACCGGACGGCGTTGTACTATTTTAATTTTTGGAGCGCTATTCAAATTATTTTCTCTCGGAGTAACCAAACGTAAATTTTCTAATCTGTTATCAAGTTTATTTCGATTAATATGATCAATAAACATACCAGGTGGAATCGGCCCGTTGAAGCTTTCCCAAATAAATCTTGACAATAAGTAATATTTTAGTTTTCCTTGAAAGCGAATGAAAATTATTATATAACCAGCATTGTTAATCCGACCGATTTTCTTATTTTCTTTATGTCTAACAAATCCGCGTCTGGAAATCTCGTAATTAGTATAAAGGTGATGTATAACAAATGTTTGTTCCATATATATTATAAGGGAATTATTTAACTTCTAATTTCTTTTTATAATCTCCGGTGATAAAATCATCCTCGCTGAATGTTATATTATATTTTTCTTTATAATATCTAACAAATGTTCTATATCGTTTTCCTCCACATTCAGCACATAACCGAGTTTTTCCTTTGATAGCAAAACCACATCTAATGCATAATACCTTTCCAGGAGATCCGTTTTTAATCTGCTGATTATGTTGAGCGCAATATTCTCCAACACATTTTTTATTACATAACCCACGATTATTTTTCCAAAGTCATTTGCATTTATTTGACATCTTTATATAATATTTAAATTTAATTTTTAATTGAATATAATTATTATATATATTGATGGAACATAATAATAATGAGACTCAATTTACAGAGGGAGAAAATCTTCAGAATTTAACGATAGAACCTTTTAATAAATATATGGCTAAAAGATTATCAAAAATAGATATTGTGGAACCTGTAAGAATAAGACAAAGATTTGATTTGGATGGTCCGATAAAACCATTAAAGAATAGATCTCAAATAATTAACGGAATAAAAGAAGCAAAACGAATATATAGGAAAAATGGAGCAGCGTATATATTTTCATCGTATTTAACAACCCGTGATGATTACACGATTATAATAGAACGAGCAAGAGAAATATTATCGTTGATAGATTTCGGAACATTGCAAAATCCCAAAAAATACACAATGGATTCTTCGTATTTAACATTTTATAAAGTTCCGACTTCACGACAACGAATAAATCACAGGCAAGATGAGATATTAGCGCAGTTATTTGAAATAGACTTTGTGGAAGACAATGAACCTAATAAATCCTGGAGAATATTTCATCATCAAAATAGAGTTAGTGATGGTAGGAAGGGATTTTTTGTGCTAGACAGAAATACAAAACCTGGAACTTTAGTTGGCATCGATAGTAGATATTACAATATAGCGTATCCGTATAACGTTGCAATATATGGTGTATATTTAGTACCAACTCCGAATGAAAACGAAGTAGGAGGAATGAGATTATCAACTACGTTAAATTGTGTTGCTGAGCAGGTTATTAAACATTTTACAAATTCTAAACGAGGACATGGATTAACTGAGAAAAGAATAAAGATTATTAATACGTGGAATGATCGTATTGGAGATGCTGGAGCTACCAAAAAAGATATAATCGAGTTGGAGAAAAAGTTAAAAATACCGATTGTAGTTAAAATGCTGCCAGATAGAATATTTTATAGCTCAGGTTGCTATCAATCAAAAGGATCACCTATTGAAATTCTTGACCATAATTTTCATGCATGGGGGGTCAATGAAGGTGATTTTACAGATAAAAAAACTGTTAGATACTATGACGGTAATATGTTTCTTTGGATTAAAAAAATATGAAAGATTTACTACCATTAAACTTATTTTTATTTAGAGGTAATGATTCTGGAATCGCTAGCGATTTTCAATTTGATCAATTTGTTACGTCTAGTGGAATAATTTATCGGAAGAAAGAACTACAAGAAAAAATGAAAGAATTTGCTAGTCGGTATATCTCAGATAATCTTGCCATCGAAAAATTAACTCAAATAAGTTTTTCAGTAGCGTCAGTTGCGTATCAAATAACTAAAGAAAAAAATTCTTGGAAACCGACTAAAAAAAGTTTATCAATGACGTTAGATATAGTTGTATTGAACTTTCTCATGGAGGATTATGGAATACCAAATATGAGCTTGAAAGTATTAGATGCGCTGATATGATAGCTTGTTATCCAGGAAGTTTTCTTGGTGGCGGAGAATGCGGTGAGTATTTTAATCGATTTGGTATTCCTAGCCATGGTATGATAAGAAGAGCAGTAAATGGACCATTACCCGATTATGATTTAACCTGATTTGCTAAAGTGGTACAATTTAAACTTGTTGATGGACTGCACCAAATGTGTTACTTAGGATTAGGAAAACATATGGCTGAGAAAGCGTGGACTCAAACTGTAACATTACGCTGGGCGTTAGATACTGGAATATTAACTGATCTAATAGTATCTGAAGTGATATTCAGCGAAAAACAAACAGATATTTGGCTACCAACACCCGATAAAGATAAAAATTGGGATGCGGAATATCTTCGAGATTCAATTAATAAAGAAAGTAAAAATACCAATAGAATTATAATCGGAAAACTTACGCAAGGTGAATATGATAACGAATGTATTCGTCGGCGCATAACCTCCAAATTAATAACAGATCCTGGAGAACTAAAATTTGTCATCGATGATACAGTATCAAAAGGTATATATTACAAAAAGACCAATCTCAAACTATTACATTTGGATGAAAAATCATGTCATGTACATCTTGAAGAACCTGATATTCAATATCCATATGGCGAACATTTTGGAACCGTTGTAGAATTTATTAATGAAGAAATGCCGCAATATGTTCATTTAAGATCATATATGCTAGCATATTCGACGATAAATTTATTTAACATGATCAACAGATTTCCTGATATTGCAGTTAGAGTTGCAATTGATTCATTTTATTACGATAAAAAAACATCAACCTGTCGTTGATAAATACCTCGGAGATAGAAAAACTTGGAGTACCTGGCGAATCAAAAATGAAGAATTACATAATTATAATCCAAAAAATGATTTCCCGGATAAACCAGAGTATCATGGCATTAGAATCGTTAACGAATATTCAACAGCTCCTAGTATTCATTATCCAATAGCGAGACATAGAATAACATATTTAAATGGTCCTGGTGGCTGTGGTAAAACTACTAGGGTTATGGAACATTTTAGATGTATCAAAGATGATTTAATTATTTTATGTCCAACTCATCGTTTAGTCAGAGATTTTAAAGAAAAAGGATTTAACGCTGACACATATCATAATTATTTTAGATGGAGTGGCGGAGATTGGTCAGCGGAACGAATGGGAACTAAATTTATTCATTCTGTGATAGTTTGGGATGAGATTTGTACTGTACATCAATCAACGATAAAAATGTTTCTTGATTGGCTAAGGACAAAAAATACCGTAGTAGTGTTTTGTGGTGATCATGGACAACCTCCTCCATTTGATGGGATATCTCCTCATTGTTGGCTAAAATTGCAGATTGATTATTATGAAGAAATGAACACAGATCGTAGATCACTTGATGCTAAATTAACCGAATTGAAAAATGCAATAAGATGCACGAGTAATAAAAATCAGACTGCAGTATTTCGTAAAACTATACTCGGTAATACATTTGGTGAATTTTTAGATAGATGGAAACCAGCAGATTTTGTTATAGCGAGTAGAAAAAAACCCCGGGATGATGTCATCACACAATTATTTAATATTCAAAAAAATAAATTTCCTAATGAATTTGTTCCGTTGCAGTATCGTCCAAAAGATACCAGAATGCAAAATATTTTAGTTAATATACCCGGTGGAGAACAAAAAAATTAATATTGAATGATATTATCTGGGTAAAATTATCAGATGTTTCTGATGCATTAAATATAAATAATTCACCATGGCGTCTAGGATATGCATCAACGATACATTCAACTCAAGGATTAACTATCAGTGACATTATTGTTTGGATTATTGATGATTTTATCGAATGGGATAATCTAGTATATTTAGCTGTTAGTCGAGTCCGTCGAATAAATCAACTCAAACGAGTTACTTTAGATTTTTTGGCGGAAGTTGAGTATCATCCGGAATAACAAGTAGTTGTTCAGAAGTAAAATTTCTTTGTGGCGCATTAAAATCTAATGTATAATATGTCGGTCTATACACCGATGAATGAATTCCGTATATTTTATGTGTTGTAGTACTCCATATGGGGTCAGTAGATCGTCTAACTCCGCCTTCCAATTCACCTGGTTCATAAAGATACCATCGATGGGTCTATATATTTTAGACATTTTTTTTAGTCTTTAGATTTGTAAATGCAGCCCTCTAGCTGACTCTATTTGGGTAGAGGGTTGGATTGCGGATTTTAATTTGGTCTGTTCAGCCCCTCTGCTGCTTCTGCTGTGCAGTTTTTCTTTAATTTTTGGGATCATAGCATTGTCAGAAACACCCATTTTTGGATTTATGTGTGGGTACAGCATATCTTCCAGAAGGTATGACATCCTAATCAATGTTACATTGAGGCGTTCTCATGACTTCTTACCTGATCGGTCTTTTTCACTTGTATTTCTTTATGACGACAGCAATAATCAACCATGCAGTTTGTGATTTCCTTGAATATACATTTATTTTTGATCAAAATATTTCTATATGTATTTGGAATAAAGTTTTACTTAGTATTTTGCAAAGAAGGAAAGACAATCACAAAGTATGTAGGATGACAAAGTTTACCAGAGCATTTGGAAAGACTCGGAATCTGAACGCAAAAACTCTTTGCTTGCATTTATAGTTCCATGTCTCATAACCCTGAATTTGACTGGACCAAGTGGAGGCACCAAATGAAATGTTGGTTTTTTAAAACTCTTGCTATACACGTATGTGAAATTATAAAATATACTCTGTAGGCGTGACAAGTACAGACTCAGTTAGGACAGGATTATTACAGGAGCACAGACACGAGCATATATACACGTTCACTACCCACGCATTACTGTCATAATTTGTATCAACGCTCGAGTGGCGAACAAACTGGCCACTGTTATTGGAATTGTATTGCACACACAACCTATGAACAAATGTAAGTTTTCAGTGAGGCAGATTCTGACTATCGCATATGTGGAGGAGAGTCTCTTTCTGTGAAACTAAAATACTACTGCAGGTAAAGGATTTTTGATTGCTATTATACAATATAGAAATATAGTTTTCTTTTTGTTGCTATATTTATTTTGGCTGTTTCGGGATTGTGTGAGAATATTATGTTTACCAATATCTATCTATCTATCTATCTATCTATCTATCTATCTATCTATCTATCTATCTATCTATCTATCTATCTATCTATCTATCTATCTATCTATCTATCTATCTATCTATCTATCTATCTATCTCTCTATCTCTCTCTATCTCTCTCTCTATCTCTCTCTGTTTTGTCGATCTTATGTTCAACCAAGTATTGTTTGCATCTTCTAGATTGGTCTTGATTAACTGGAATTTCTTGTACAAGTTACTGACATCAGTAAGTTTGAGCTAAGTAATTGTGGCATACCTGTTACCGTATTTGCTGGGGATACATGTTTCAACAATCGATATACACATACAGACAGTTTAATATTGATTTGTTATTGTTACATAATTCACAGTGCCACTACATGTGGATTAAAATTTCCCACGAAAATTGTACTGCCATAGTTTCTACAGGGGTAAAAATGTTCCATGAAGAGCTTGCAGGTATGTACGCAGTACCCAACAGCTGCTTGACTATCATAACTGTTATCTAATTGGAATCAATGAAAAGTCTGAGCGTATGATTATGCCTAAAACTGATAAAATCATTCTGAAATTTACACTGAAGAAACGAGGAATGAAGGTACCATATATTATCTACGGAAACATATTCGTTGTCGATGCATATTACTACCAATAATATGTATGCGGAAATGGGTGAGACGTTGTTGGTAAATTAATTTAACACCAGTTAAAATCCGCAAGATCATCCACTGGTAAAATTTAAAAACATTGTTTGTAAGTTCAAAGACGAGTACTCGGGTAAACCTATAGAGGAATACGTGGGACTGCGCCACAAAATGTACTCCATTGTGGTTGGTGACTCCAGAAACGTTAAGAAGGCAAACGGTGTCCCACTCGTGATTGTACGAAACGATCTCCGGCACGATATGTACGTGAACTGTCTACTGCCACGATGTGAATTTGAGCACACGACAAATTTAATCCGTTCAAAGAAACATCCGCTGGTTGTTTATCGTTGCACTAGAGTAAGTTTTCCACATCTGACACCAAACGTTGGATGTTTTCAAAAGTAATCGCTACTTACGCATCCGATCATACGTAGCTTGCAAAACATATTTTGGCTTTAGTTCGGTTTGCATGGTAACACCGTGCAATTCTTTCTATATTAGGTGGTTTTATCTCTAGCGGTCTCTTGCAAGTACTAAATGGTAACGTGTTGCTTGCCTCTGAGCATCAATCCGGTCCGGATTATAAATACATCAATAAACCATACCGGGTCAGTAGTACGATGTTGCGCATCTTTTAACCCCCCCCCAGTGCATATGGGCACCAAACGAAATTGCTTCTGAGAGGATTTAATGGCTGGGATGTGAAATAATTGCGTAGGTAATGTTGACATTCATCTAATTTCCTCGGTTGATTTTAATGCAATCATGCATGTGCATTCATTAATAAGTTCTTGTATGACTGATGGAGGTCACGGTACCCACTCATGATATCAAGCACTCTGGGCCGAGACCTCATCAATAATTTCAGTGCGTACCAGTGTCACAATAATTGTTTCACAATGGCTTGATCGCGATGTATATTAACAAGTCTAACACGAAATTGCACATTATGTTTTTCTAACAATGCTGCAACGGCGCAGAGAAAATCATGTTGTCGGATCCATTTGCAACAGTCATATACATATATGTAATGTATGTGCATAAATAACTTTAAGCACACCTGCATGACTCGTTGACACTTTCAACGTCAACGGCTATTCTTTTTAATCACTAGAGAAGTTTACGACAGTTAACGCGTGTTTGCATATATTGTATATATGCCCATTTATCCAATGATGTAGTAGAAACAAAAGATCAGCCTGATGAATTTCGTTGTGCGTGTTCATATCAAACAAATAACGAGAGATTTGTCTTGGTGCGGGTAGGTAAAATTGTCAGAATGGTTGTTTGGCCAACGACTTTTGAGCAATATCGTGTGTGACCTGTACTGCGTTTGCTAACAGTCAACGGCCACGGTGACTATTAGAGCTGATCCCTGTTTATTAAATTTTTGTGCTTTACCTGCAGTTAGGTTACTTTGTTCACAAATGCTATCATGGCCTTAAGGCCTCCTTAGATGACCGATCTAGCAGTTTGTTCGAGCGCAGAACTGATCGCGTTCAAATCATGAATGAGATTGATACGAGCACGTTGACGTTTACGGATAGCAATTGACGACTGGGTCACTAGATCATGTTGATAACATCGAAGCTGTTTATAGGTGTTTCTCTAGGTTTCGGTTAGTAGCTAGAATACCTAACTATTTAAAAGGCCTACGTTAATTGTGTACAGGGATACGCTTTTCACCAGTGTATTTGCTCTACGGTGTTTCGTGTAAGCTCATTAACATATCAGCTACATCAATGCTGACATTTTGTTGAAGCCCGAGTTTGCTTTTACCAGTGGACCTGGACCAGGAGATTCTCACAAACGTAAATTTCTCTTCTCTATTCCACATAAAATATAAGTTCCAGTGATTGCAGTTCTACCATTACGTCTTTGGACCTATGTTGGATTTGTAGTGCATGTTTTTGTGCTGCATCACATACAATATATCTTTGTTTTATACTGTAAAACATTGAATAAATTTTTTGTTCCAACAACCAACAAAGAGTGTATATGATGTATAGATAAAGTGGGTATACAAGGAGTTTGCTGGGTTTAAGCAAGTACTGACAAGCTGTTTGACCTTCATATTAAGAATACTGGATACAGCTGGAGCTGAAAACACATTACGATGACAAGGAAATGCTTACAAAATTTATGTAACTATTATCAAGGACAAGACAAACTCCCAATTTGAAAATGCCTTCAATTGAATCCCAAGAAGCTACGGTTGAAAAACAGGCAGAAGCGGAGAAAAAGCTTTAAGCTTCTGTCACATCCGAGCCTGTAAGTACACGCTTAAAGAAAAAAATGACCGTGTTCAAATGAGTAGTTGCATCCTTTAGCAAACCTACGCCTCCGTTGGTAAGATTTTCCCAACCTGTAGATGAAAGACGGCAATTGCAACAGCAACGACAATATGCAGTTAAACTACAAACTCAAACATCTCAACTCAAACGGGACCAAGAAGAAGAGAAATGAAAAAGGTGGCTCGAGCAACAAAATCATAAAGAAGGAGGGAAGTACTTGGTAAATTGTGTGACCCTCACGAAAACTTAAAAACGCCTGTGGTGTCGTGTAACGCAAGCAACAACGCGTCAGCAATCAAATGTCAGCAATCAGCAATCAAATGTTGTTGACGTGTACTCGAGCGAGCGTGTGATTGTTGACGATCAAGCCGAAAAACTTGAAACATTTAATTTTGACATTCAAACTATTTTTTAGAAGCCGCGAAGTGCTGTCGCAAAGAACCTGGCCAAGATCAGTGAAATCGAGGGAAATATAGACTGGTATGCCTATTGCGCTTATCAAAGACTGTGTTGTTGATGCTAGAGCTACAACAAGACAATACTTGGATGAACAATGATGCCTTCAACACAACGTTTAGTAACTTTAAGGGGCTTATTCGGAAAGATATTGACCAGCAAAGGAGATAAAAAGTGATTTGCACAATAAATGGCAAATCTATTTTCATTGCAGTCAGGGATGACTTGGATATACCTAAGCCTCACGTAATAAAGATGCGAAATTTTGGATAGTTGTTACTGATTATAAACGAATCTAGAGAGGACTGGGGTTGAGTGACAATATTGGTAAGCAATTAACATATGTTACCCGAGGTGAAATTGCTAAATATATTTCATATCTACTATATTAATATCATTATTATTAGAGATGAATTAATTTTGATGGACAACATCTTTCTAGACGGTTACTTATCAATATATGGTGTTTGTGTCTAAGATTAGATTCATCATTACATATAAATGACGGATTATGCACTTTTTAATGACGATGCATAATTAGATGGATAGGCTAAAGGTTGTGATTTTGTTCCACTTCTTGACGAATATTTGCTTCAGAGTGATGTTAGCAAAACCCTTGTATACACTAAAAAATCATCTTGGTTAGGGCCGAATAGAACTCGACAGTTAGGACCATCGGATGTTTCAATACCTACTCGAGGCCAATTTGGTGTTATAACATTAACACATGAAAATACACTGTTGCTGACTGTACATTAAGGCATGAAAACACTCAGGGATTGTTTCTACAACGATGAAGTATTATGCACACATGAATCCACCCTGGTTGCATTCCCAGTTAATTATCTTGCACAACATTTGCTCATTGAAGAGCAGAAAGATATCGACTGTTATTCAACAAGGATGCACTTGTCCGTTCAGTAATTTTAGGCAAAGACGAGTAAAGTTGTTTCAGATACAAACCAATGGTACAGTCAATATGATTACAGGTGAACTTGGTGTCCTAGAATGCAACAATGTCGGAGATTTAAATATTCCCCAATTACATATTTCATATGATTGCATGGCAGTTGTACAAGTAAAATGGGTAACTGGCTTCACGGCCGGATTACCCATTAAGCACACTAAACACGTGCTTAGGGTAACGTCTCAACAGGGGCACCAGAAAAAATTAAAAATTAATTGCTGATGATAAAATTGAATGAGTGAAATAAGGTCATTTTGATCTGCATGTACGAGTATTTGATTTGGAATGATGGCAACCCTGGTATATTCTCAACTTTTTAGCTTTTAATATTGTTTTGCTTAATTTCAAATTTTCTGGGGGAGGGTCGCCATAATGTTGTCATTGCTTAAAGCCCTGGAGAACCATAATACGGCCCTTTTGTGCGTGATCAAGACCAGCCTGTTGAGCAATTATACTTCGCTATCACATTATTAAAAGAACTACGATACACTCGCAATGTTACAGACGCGAAGAAATAATCGAAGCAGAATAAAAAATGCAATATGAAATCACCATGAGAATCGTGTTGCACATTAAATATATATGTGTGTGTTTGGTGGTAGACGTTATTTGCGTAATTTCCGCGGCTTCTAACTTTGGTCTTTGGGGAAGCTGTAATTGCGACTACGTTAACCATT
The DNA here is from genome assembly GCA_016746295.1 of Potamilus streckersoni. Classification (NCBI taxonomy): domain Eukaryota; kingdom Metazoa; phylum Mollusca; class Bivalvia; order Unionida; family Unionidae; genus Potamilus; species Potamilus streckersoni. Next base: position 2,300,808 of record JAEAOA010001951.1, on the reverse strand, counting down.
ACAGGCGCAACAAGAAATTGTTGGCTACATCTCCTGGTAAAATAATATTATTACGGCTGCATTTGCGAATAGATTCTACTTCGAATTTCTCGTGTAGGCACAAACAGTTTGCATACAATTTCCAAACTGTACTCAGTAGCTTACGAAAGTTAAAACGATTAGCATGAGTGAGTTCAAAAGTTTTAGCGAAAACAAAAATCCACCGGCGATCCTGATCACATTTAAGAAATATGGGTGGGGGCATAAGATTTTACTGGAGGTGAAAACGAAGTAAATGATATCATGCTTGATAGTGTACTTATGGTTTCAGGATTTTGAATCATAATCATCACTGATATGATTTCATAATGGAGTGATTGACAATATCGGTTTTGTTAGTTACTTATCTAGGTTGAACACTTCTACTCGATATGGCTTTTCTCTTACATGTTATCCGTTGAAGACGTACTCATATTGCAATCGTGGGTTCTCATGCATGCACGTGTGATGTGAAAATAAAATCATTGTGGAGGAAGGAGGAGATTTCTTAGACTTAGATAAGTAACTTACAAATCCCTATTATCATACTACTCAAGGCAAGTGGAGTGAATTGTTTTATTCAGAGGCACTCCACTGCGGATGCATTGCCACTAATTTTTAAAGGACTGGAAAATCTTACTCTCGAAGAATAAAATCATTTGTCATGTACTGGTCACAGCTCTTTGTTGGCACAAATCTAATTCCACAGAATTAAATTTTCCTATTTTTCTCACATGCACGCAAAAAGTTGCTTTAAATGTATGGTTTGGAGGTGTCGCTGAAACAAGGA